>CM023483.1:20184738-20354738 GCA_013339685.2 Hyalomma asiaticum
ATTTACGTCTTTGCAATGGAAGTAAATTCAGGACACACACACACAACTAGATTGACGCGCCGCAACAATTTGTCAACCTCAATTGCTTCTGTTTAATTCAAGCATTCACCGTGGTTATGCACTCGCCAGCGTGTACGAGTTGGTGAAGCTCCGCGCTAATGCGCAGAGCCGCGCGAAGTTGCAAAATGCAAAATTACCTGCACTACGCGTCATGAAGGTCCCGGCTGTAGCGCCTTCTATAAGGAAATATAGTCCTTGAAGGCCTTAGCAACACGAGTCTCACTATTCTCTCAGATAGCGGAAAGATCAGGTAATAAATGCGTGCCAGAGTGTTAACGCGGTTGTTGCACACAAGCAGCTGAGTACTTCATCATGCTATACTATACACGTAGTACATGCGAGTATGGCTTACCTAATTACACCCGTCTAATTACAAGCCTGTCCTCGCTTCCCAGCGCTAATGACAAAAGAATTCACAAGAGAAAGGGCTCACTATCGCTATCCGAGAGCAAGGTCGGAATCTCCTGCCTGCTTTCTGAAACAAAAATAATCAACAAAAAAACAGACTGAGAGTAAAACAAGAATTCTAGTTTGGCCCAAACTGAGCATTGTATGCACTGCCAATTACCCCTAAGTTTCTGAATTTTTGCTCATCGTTCAGCTGGAGAAAGCTGCGCGAAGTGTCCTACTTCGCTGTTTTATTCGCTGTATGGTACGGTAATGAAGGGTAATCGCTGCTGCGTGCTGTGACTAGCAACGACGCCATGACCGTCGGCGCTTTCGCAAAATGCAGCAACCCCACCTGGGAATCGTCATGTGGAGCGAGCAGCTACGTGTATAGGATGTACGGACAAAGGAAAAGGACATGTAACACTGGCTAAGTATCCTCCGAGGAAATAATTTTGATGAGCTAGAGTTTTACTGATAATCTCGAACTTTTTCGAACTACATAGGCAGCGCAGATGGTAATGACATAACAAATGTGCATTTGTTGTTGTTGCTGCTTCTTCTTGTTGTTTGATGCAATATTTTTCATTGATCGAACACAAGCGAACACACTGATCGAACACAATGACCTTACTTACACAAAGATTTGTTACAGAAACTACCAAAACATTTTTTTATAAGTGTTAGCATGTCAGAAAGAAAAGTTCATTTGCAATGAGATAAGCAAAAGCCCGCATGAGCTAGTTTTCTGTAACCTGGTACTATAGAGGGGGGGGGGGGGGGGGGTGCTGGGAACAATATAGTGCTAAACTGAATTGTTCGCATCCTAAAGTTTACCTAGTTCAAGCACTCTACGGCCTGGTCTTCATTTCAGCGGTTTATACACGGGCATCAAAACCAAGCAAACCCTTCGTGAGCACCCCAATTCAAACAAATAAATAGAAAAAATAAAGTGAACTTTCCAGCTAGTCATAAAACACCACTCGTACGCGATGTACAGCTTTCTCCTGTGTACGTAGTTTTTAAAAGGAAGTGACAATTACAGGGTGCATGTAAAAATGAGACGGAAAAGAAAAACAAAAAAAAAGGAGCCGCTTTTCATAGATAAAGTTTGCACAGCCTCTCATTATAAGTGGATACAACAACCGTACAAACCAGCAAGAGAGGAAAGGGCGATCACTGAGCGCCGGAATTCAGCTGCGAGAAACAATAGGAATGACCAACGCTCCCCAAGCAACGCCATCACTCGAAACTTTCAGCTCTGCAACTATACATAGATGACAAAGAAAACAATTCTTGCTGGCACTCCTAGCTTTACGGACTGCGGCGCCGGGAAGCCAGTTATGGAAGTTTGAACACCTGCGTCTCGACTCGCCTCGAAGACAAAGCAGCCGCCTCGTATCTCGAGGAACAACGAGCCCTCGTCGGAACGGCGTTCCTGACTACAGGGAACTGACCGGTCTTCGCGTAACCTAAGCTCTCGTTGTCTTGTATTGTTTTGTTTTTCAGCAAGGCTTTCATCGCCATAATCATCCCTGCCCAAATCACACGCATTGCAAGGAGACTGCGGACTATTGTCCAGCTGAGAAAATATAATCGACACCAAAAGGGGAGTCTGGAACATATAGAAGATAGCCTCGCAAACAACGGACGTGGCCAGTCAGCGAGTTTCTTGGCACACATGCCTGCTCGCTATCCCCTGCATAATTGGTGAGGCCCTCCGAACATTCCGTGGGACGCGCAGATAGAAAGGGGACTCTGGCAGAACACAATTCTTCTCCTGCGTTGAGAGTTACGTGCAACGAGAGAGAATAGCGTATGTATGTGGGCCCTGCACATGAAGGAAAACTCCTGTCGAAGTGAGCACGTAGAGAATGTGGCGCAAAACTAACCCATTTTCTGTCACTGTATTGCTTACGTGTGAAAACACATATCGAAGACGTGTCGAAGCGCGAAACGTAAAGATAAGGTTATCTCGACCATTGGGAGAGAAGGGCGAGTTTAATATTACACTACCGCGCAGGGGAATACATTTTTGCACATACATAACGAGAATGCGAAACAAAAAGTCAGGGCAGGGAAATTGCTGCGTGTAATATAGCTTTATTTGTTTCTCGTGCTGCATTGAAGCAAGGCTGTTGATTTATCGCCGGATGCCTATAACGGATGCCAAAGATAGGCCGTAGGAATATATACTTAGAAGCCATTCAAGAGCACGTTCTCTAATGAACGACCTCAACGCCATCGATCAGAGGTGCAACAGTCGTATATTGTGCGTGAGGTAGCGCCTAAGTACTATATGGGGAATTCTTTTGTGTGTGCTCTAACGTGTGAGCCCCTCCGCGCGTCTCTTCATTTGGGGTGTCAACTGTTTTCATCTTCGCTTGCATAAGAGAAATATTATTAGCTACACGCATTTATTCGTGTGGTTAAGCGTGCACGTACGCGACCACTTCAAATAGTTAGCTTCGCTATTTTTCAAAGTTTACTGTTAGGTAGGTTCCTACTTTGCTCTAATGACGTCACAGAATTTCAATTCCTTAGCTAAGGTTTAAACTGTGGCTGTTTTATCATAGTTATATCTACAAGTTCCGTGGGCATTCCAGAACACCTGTAACTCGGAATCGTCGCGTAGGACGAGATTGCTGCAGGGTCCCAGATGTTCTCGACGCTATTATCTGTGTAACTGTATGTGCTGCACTGCACCCAAGTTTGCACTGGCTTGCTTTGACTATCGTGATCCGTGCTCTTCGGAGTGACGCTCACAGCTCGGCCTACGACGACGAGGTTAGGACATAGGCGAGGGAGAAATGGCAGTCACCGTACGTTGCAGTCTAGAAAAGTAATTGTTTCTAGTAGCGCGTATACGCCTTTCGTTTCACAGCCATCGCTTTCCACCCCACTTCTCAGAATTGCTTTAACTTTGCTGGCAGTACATTTTATTTCTCTAAAGAATTGCCGCCCCCGAGGAGTTGCAGAGGCTTGTGCATGTTTAATAGATGAAAGAGCTGCCGGCACACATCAAAGCCCATGTGCATTTTCGATGAGAAAACCGTTCAGAACGATTGGAAAATACGTATGGACGCAAAGCCAACGTTTCGGCAAGTCGACTTGTATTCGTCAGGACAACCAGGGCTGTCCTAAGTAATTATTTAAATGAAATACAGAAAGTGAGAGCATTACCTCTCAAATGAATAGCAAGAGCGCACTTCAAGATTCAGAGGTTTTCACATTGCTGAGTGGTATAGCCTTACTATGCCCTGTTAGAGAACGATTTGAATCTATAGAAACAAAAACATTACCTGTAAGAAATAAGTCACGGTTACAATGCGGAAGATGCTGTTCGCATTCTTTGACTGCTAGGCACCCACACTATTTTGCAAGCAACAGAATGCTGTGAAATACAGTGTTCAATATGTACACTAAACAAAGAGTGTCGGTTACCTCGATTTCTTGACTAACGGTACTCTAATGTATTTGAATCCTTCTGTAAACAAAGCTGAGCATTTCATCAGTGCTAAAGGACGAAAATTTTGATAACACGAATTTACTTCTAGTGCCCGCGAAATAAGAAAACAAAACAAGGAAAAGCTGCTCCGGGAAACAAATACCTCGGGTGTGGGCGTGCCTTCGTTATTGCCTTTTCGCGGAAAAGCGTTTCCACGCCTTTCCCTCCCAGCATTTACCCCATTCGCTCCCTTGCACCTGTTTCTCCCTGTTACCGCAGCACATCCCGAAAGCTTTTGAACGCATTTCATCCGTGCTGGCATTCCGGTGCGCATTATCGAATTGAATGCCGACGGTAGCGTTCGGTGTTGATGCTGCCTTTTTTTTTATATTAGCTGACAAAAAAAGGTCACAAGTTCGCGTTTCCGTCCATAATGCTCGGCGGGGGATTATAATACGAGGAAAGGAAGTAAAAACAGTGAAATAAGTTTGTGATGTTTCTCGTAGGCGGAAAAGCCTCTCCGCGGATGTTACGCACGCACGGTTCTGTTATATAGAATGTCTCACACCGTGCGCTTCGCATTTCAGCTCCGGGCCGAACAGCAATTCATTGTATGCGCGTTAATTGCGACATATTTTTATTTACGAATACAGCTGGTGAACTTAATGTACAACAAAGGAGATACTCCTTATTCTCTATATTGTGTGCCAGTATTGAAAGCACCGCCTTTTATTCGCTAACGCCTGCCCAGTGCGCCGTGGCTGCTGGTGGACAGAGCTTGCCCCTTCTATTTTGCCTGAGGACGCCCGCATTGTAACGATACGAATAAACAGAACTTGAACTTAGGTCATCTTCTAAATAACTTAAGACTGTGCGATGCCTTCCATGCATTAGTTGTTTTCACTTCATGAGCATAAAATCAGAAGGATTGCTGTCGTGCGCAATTACAGCGGGCATTCCCGCGTCTTTCCTTAAATAGGAGTTCCTTCGTTTCAGTGGCAATTTCGGGTGTTGAGAATGATTTCTCTGCCTTCGAGTTACAAGATTAAATATAAATTTCGAAAAAAAAAGTGAATCCATCTGGATGAATAAAATTTCCGCCTAATGACCTGCTGTCTGAAAAAAATAGGGGCATAAATAGGTGAAATCTAGAAATGAAGGACTTGCAGTCATAGCCGAAAGCTTTGGAGTGCAACAAACCGTCAATCTATAAATGGCGAATCAATAAACGATGAACCAACGGTCAATCAAACGCACAACTGGGAGGCTTATGCGAGTGACGATGTTGCGTGATTCAGGGGAGGTAAACATTTGACTGAAATTACGTAGGCGTTTCAGCGCAAGCTCTTCCGGTGGAGTTAACATCAGAAGAGGATAGATGAGCACAGCTTTGAGAGATAATCGTGGACATTTCTCGTTAAAGGAGTACTGACACGAAACTGAGATGTTTTCGTATCGTTTCTCTGAATAAATGCAGTGATGTCGAGAACCCTCAAAAGGGTATCGTGGTACCTCGAAACGCATTGAATATATATTTAATACGGCTACCTTAAAACCCCACTGTCGGTATCGATTTCTAAGCGTTGATTTCGTAGTGACGTGCCGGCAAAGTCGGACGTGTGTCTAAGTCTTCTGTCAATTGCATGAGGTAATCACGTACACAACGATTATTTCATTGCCGTCCACCGACCCCGACAGCAATTTCGGCAGTTTTTAGGCAACTGTATTCACACGTCAGGGTAGTGCCCATATGAGGCTGGCTCGCAGATACAGGGCGACTAACACCCTGGAATTGAATTGAAATAGTTCATTCGTGTTTTCTGGTGTGGAGAGAGCTCACAATGCATGCTGAAAAACAAAAAATCTGCCTTTTGCGCCGCCTAAAAATGGGTTCAGTACTCCTTCGAATGTAATGTGAGCAAATTTGTCGTGGCTACGCGCCAGCCATTAAAGACGAAGAAGCAACAACAACGGAAACAGTAAGGACAGCGACGTTGCTATGGTGAATCAAAGAAACGTCGTCACGGTTACGGTTAAGTGTGCCTCCTTGGATCTTTTGGTACATTTCTAAATGAAACGCGCAACAGCGCAGACAACGAGGCGATACAGGAAGAGGTGAAGCGCTGTCGTGGGTCCGTTTCAGCGCTTCGTCTGTCCCAATTTCGTCCCGGTTTTCCTCGTTACGATGCTACTCGTTTCATTTCAACACAAAGTGCAGTAGTCCACGTATTATACAATTTATAGGTGACGCGCTGCAATGCCACGATCATTAGATGAGGCTATATGTGCGACAGAGATAGAAAGACAGACAGACAGTAAACTTTATTGAATCCTGAGGAGCTTATATGTGTAACAGATGGTAGAATTTTCCTTAGCAACGTGGGTGTCCTATCAGCAGCGTTCTGTTCTTTTTATTCTGTATGTGGTGAAGGCCTAGACTTATCGATGATTTCAACGCCGGGACAGTCTTTTGAGAACATCTTCTTGATGTATCGCCTCTGTTTAGCTCAAAATAAAAAGACGGATAGGAAATTCATCCCATTCATTTCCCCCGAGTATGAGCACCACATGTCTCACGTGACATGACAGAAGCGCCCATCCGGAAGCACAAGGCTCTAGCTTTTCACCAGGCGCTTCGCGAAAGAGGAAGCTAACACCCTTGATTTATTCTCAGGCAGTCCTCTGTAGACGAAAGCCTACAACTTCTGTGGCGATGCGATAGGGAGAACGTAGTTTATAATCGCTCATTACCCGGAGCACCTTCCCTCCCGTTCGTCATGTGTTTCTCGCTAACTTCAGAGCTCCCGCTTTCGTGACTAGCAATTTCCGACCAGTGAGCAAGCCTCCGTAATGAGTAATCCTTGGTCTGCTTTGGACACAAGCAGCGTGCCACTCGAGACGATGACTCTACAAAGCCTGCGTACGCGCATTCTTCTCTGGACTACATAGGAAACACGAGCGTGAGCTGAGACTGATAACTGAACGAGGATATCGCATTCCGCGAGCTGCAGAACTCAGCAGTCGTGTGGCTCTATTGCGCTGCAGAATGACCCTCCCGTTAAGTTGTGATTGTTATCTCCCTGAATACTCGTGCCCAAAGTAAACTTATAAAGCAATGTCCTGGAATCCTCGGCATCTTGAATGGGGTATGCGCGTATTGTTATTCAACGGGACTTCGAGAACCAAATGTTTGCTGGTGGTAATCGACAGCATCGAAGCGAAATGAATTATGAACGATGGCAACAAAGCAGCGGGTGGTTCGGAGGTAGGCCATGTTTGTAAAATGTAATAGAAAATGCTTAAATTATCATTAAATTCTTTTCATAGCTCTCTGAGCTCACATGGATTGATTACGCGACGAAACTGTGTAAAAGGACACGCAAATCAAAACGAAAGGCCAGGTATGTAACCGCTTTACTTCATTGCTCTAATAACATGTAAATGCCAAGGACGTCCGCCAGTGCGCATGAATACCGGGAACCATTTGTCATGAGATTGTTGCTGATACTGTTTGTACTCGTGTAATTCCTTAGTTAAGCGTCATAGAATGTGGGAGAACCAAAAGTTTATATGTCAATAAATTGTGTAAACTTCGTTTTGGCTTTAAAATGCGCAATGCGAAGCTCCACGGGGCTTCGAAAGGCCATAGTGACCCGTTTATGGATAGTTCATTAAGTAAATAAACGACGCGCAGGACCAACGGCATTTGCTCCTCGTTTATTAAATCAGGAGAAACAAACCGCCTTGAGACCTACCAAGCGTGGTGATTCTTTCATCCATCTAGGCACTTCGTGGCAATAACGAAAACGCTGGTATAAATTGTGCATTTGACGTTCTCTTTTGGAGAAGTGCGTGTATGATGATCATAATGATAACCCAGCCATTGCATTTAGATTCCTTAAGAAAATAATGCGTTTCTAATCTTTGTCAAACATTCATTGTCACACGGTGTTTATGCTTCTTTTTCTTGTCCAATATGTATTTGCTTTAATTTTTCTTTTTATATTTTCCTTCTCTGTTTGATAAAATACATCGTAATACTTATTTGGATCAGAAATTTCACATACCGCGATAAAGAGCGTGAGTGGGAGAAGCCCAGTAAGAAGTCGTTTGAAAGATTACTGAAAATTCAAGTGAGCCATGGCTGACCTAGCGTTGTTGTCTACATGTGGGATGATAGAAACGCGGCGGACAGTTGTCCAAAGTGAATCGGGGCCACGAAGATTAGACGTCGTTCTGTTAGCTGCACTAAGAGACGCCGAGTAAACTCACCGTTAGCTGGTTATCATTATTACTTCTATCGCCACCTTTAGCGCTGGCTTTCATGGTTATGCTCGAGGCACCGCATTGGCAAAATTACTGTCGCCGTGCTGTCATGCCCTCGACGGGGCACGCGCATCTATAGAGATCTGCAGGTCTGGTCCTCATATATGCGCAGTGGTTGGCTACAAACATAAGGAATGTAAGAGTATACGTTTCTTCCCTCATCAGAATCACTGGAGAAGCCAGGCCATAGGTGTTCGACGTTACGCTGCTGGCTGGAACCAGTACTGTGCAACATGACAACACTCAGGCGTTTCTTCTCGTTTGATTGATACATGTGTTAAGTGGCCTGAACGAAAGCTGCACTACTAACTACAATGTTCCTAACGACGGTGATTATCCCTTACTCGCACTAAATGCGGCACCAGGGTGTGGCACCAGCAGCACCGTTAACGATACGCCTTATCACGCTGTGTGGTAGCCTCTCTATACAGTGACCTATCTCCTTTCTCAATTTATTGTGGTTGTGGTGTGGCTATAGGCACAGACGACTGGCTGAGCCATCGAAAAGCGCTTCCTTCTTGTTCCTCCTAAACATATTGTTACACGCATGTTGTACTTAGCCGATCGGACTATGCGCGCGGACGCTATGGACCAAGCGAAGAGAAGGAGGAAGACTCTCGGCTCGAGTGGTGGGCTTGGCCGGTCAGCGTTGTGGCTGCTTTTGAAATATACGTGTAAATAGTGTTCAGCGTCCCTGCCTCATCAACCCCGTAACATTGTGGTGGAGGTGGAACGTTCCCCGTCCCCGTCACGGAGCTACGTAGTGGCCGCACCATTGACCTTTCGGCCATGCCTTCCAACGACCACACCCCGTCGCCATCTGCGCCTCCGGCGCCGACGACAACGTACGTTACAGTTTCGAACTTCCGTGATCCTGGGACGTTCTCCGCACAAAATGGTCTTGACGTCGACGACTGGCTTTCCATGTACGAGCGCGTTAGCCAGAGCCATCGGTGGGACCCTACCATCATGCTCGCCAATGTAATGCTCGCCAATGCTCGCCCTACCATCATGCTCGCCATCATGCTCGCCAATGTGTGTCACGTGACACACAAGAGACTGTGATAACAGAGACCGCACCGTCAGGTAGGCAAGAACTGCTAGCTGAGCAAGATGGCTCCGACTGGGGCGCGCGCTGGGCCAAAAGCAACTTCTTCCTTTTCTTTCTTTGTGTCCATGCTGGCTCGCGCCCGCCGCGCATGTCCCGGTGGCAATATTCTACCTGGACGGAACACCACGTGTCTGGTTTCATACTCATGAAGCCGAGCTCACTAGCTGGGACACATTCAAGGAGAAGCTTCGAGACGTCTTCGGCAACCCTTCAGGTCGCCAACAGGCTGCGCGGAAAGAGCTCGCTACCCGTGTCCAGTCCTCCACAGAATCGTATGTGTCCTACATACAGGAAGTCCTCGCGCTTTGCAAGAAAGCGGATGAGACCATGCCTGAGGTTGACAAGGTAGGCCACGTACTCAAAGGTATCGCGGACGATGCCTTTAATCTGCTGGTCTACAACAACGTCTCGACCATCGATGACGTTGTTAAAGAATGCCGTCGCTTTGAGTTAGCCAAGAGCCGCCACGTCGTGCCGCAGTTTGCCCGTCTCCCTAACACAGCCGCCTCATCCTCTTGCGCCGACCACGCTGCCACGGTCCCCATTCAAGAAGACGTGACTCGTATCATTCGCCGAGAACTTGAAGCAGCGAACCCAGCCCCATACTCACCACGACCGCTCCAAGGTACCATGGACCATGCCGCCCCAGCAAATTCACTTATCCAGGCAATAGTGCGGCAAGAAATTGCCGACCTTGGTTTTCCGACCGCCTGCTCTGTCTCCCGACCTGACTTCAGACCGGTCCCCATGGCCACTCCCCGCATTGACCCGTATTTTGCTCCCAGGGCCCGCAATCCAGCTGAATGGCGAACCGGGGACGACAAGCCGATCTGCTTCCGCTGCCACCGAGCTGGTCATGTGTCCTACCACTGCCGCATGTACCGGACGCCGCCGCAATGGAATTCTTTCCCTTCTCGCCCATATGTAGACGCTCGCCGTTATTCGCCCAGCCGTTTGTACCCTACTTCTGACGCACCTATCAACCGTGGTACCGCTCGTTCACCGTCGCCTCAACGCCGCCGTTCGCCTTCGCCCCAAGCTCGCCGCTATTCTTCCCCGACCAATTATGGACCCTCCCGGACGGAAAACTAGACCATGCAGCCCTTGGAGGTAGCGCTGCATTTTGTTCGTCTTCCTCAAATCCTCCGTTGACGCTCCTAACGAACCAGAACCTTATTGACGTAAACGTTGACGGTGTTCCCTTGACGGCATTGATTGATACCGGAGCCCAGTTGTCCATAATGAGCGCTCACCTATGCCGCCGCCTTCGAAAAGTTCTCACGCCTGCTAGCACGCGGGCTGTACGCGTCGCCGATGGTGGAACCGTCACCGTCACTGGAATGTGCACCGCGCGAATAGGCATTGCTGACCGCCAAGTTCCCGTCCTCTTCACAGTGCTGTCCAGTTGCCCTCACGACCTCATACTTGGGCTGGACTTTCTCAAGACGCATTCCGCCCTCATCGACTGTTCCGCCGGTACCCTGTGCCTCGACCTTCCTCTGCTTGCCGATGTTCCCCTTGAGCTCCCGAACACCCTCTGTACAACAGCGTTCGTCCGCATACCTCCCAAAGCACTAACCTTCGTCGAGTTGGCCTCACCATCGCCCCTACCGGATGGCGACTACGTCCTAACGCCTATTCGCGATGTCCTTCTAGCACGCGACATCACCGTGCCGCACTCCGTCGTGACCCTTAAGGATAATCGCATATGCGTCCCCGTTGTAAATTTCGGATTGGCGAAGCAGGTCCTACCTGAAGGCATATCGGTGGCCACACTCCTTCCGGTAACAGGCGACCATGTTACTGCTTTTGCAGCGGATGTGTATCCAGATCCTCCGGCTTCGCACGCGGATACCCTATGTTCCAACAGCGCATTAAGCACCATGATTGCTCCGGACCTCCCACCTGACCAAGCAGCCGCCCTATGCCGTCTTTTGCTTTCTTACAGCGATATATTTGACACCGACAATCGACCCCTCGGCCAGACCTCTCTCGTAAAGCACCGTATAGACACGGGTGATGCTGCTCCTATTCACCGCCGACCATATCGTGTGTCTGCCGCCGAGCGAAAAGTTATTCAGGAAGAAGTAAACAAGATGCTCGACAAAGGAATAATTGAACACTCGTCGAGCCCTTGGGCATCGCCCGTCGTACTTGTCAAAAAGAAAGACAACACGTGGCGATTTTGCGTAGACTATCGTGCACTAAACCGAATCACGAAAAAGGACGTATACCCCTTACCACGCATTGATGACGCTCTTGATTGTCTCCACGGTGCCAAGTATTTCTCGTCGATAGACCTGAGGTCTGGCTATTGGCAAATATCTGTGGACGAGAAAGACCAAGAAAAGACCGCCTTCGTCACCCCTGGTGGTCTTTACCAATTTAAGGTTATGCCATTCGGTTTATGCAATGCACCAGCCACGTTCGAACGGATGATGGACTCTTTGCTCCAAGGTTTCAAGTGGACAACATGCCTTTGTTACCTTGACGATGTCCTTGTATTTTCTTCGACATTTGAAACGCACCTCGAGCGTGTCGCTGCTATTCTCGACGTCTTTCGCAAGGCCGGGCTCCAATTGAACTCCTCCAAGTGTCACTTTGGTCGCCGTCAGATAACCGTTCTAGGCCATCTCGTCGACGCTTCCGGTGTGCAACCAGACCCCGAGAAAATTCGTGCTGTCACCACTTTTCCTGTTCCCCAATCTGCCAAAGACGTCCGGAGTTTCATTGGCCTCTGCTCGTACTTCAGACGATTTGTGCCAGATTTCGCAGTCATAGCCCGCCCACTCACGGAACTTCTGAAGAAAGATGTGCCTTTTACTTGGGGTTCCCCTCAGGCTGCCGCTTTCTCACGCCTTATTAGACTTCTGACCACCCCACCCATATTAGCCCACTTTGACCCTTCAGCTCCTACAGAAGTTCGAACCGATGCCAGCGGATACGGACTCGGAGCCGTCTTAGCGCAACGCCAACAAGGACACAGCCGCGTTATCGCCTATGCTAGCCGTCTCCTCACTGCTGCAGAGCGCAACTACTCAATTACGGAGCGCGAATGCCTTGCTCTTGTTTGGGCAGTTTCCAAGTTCCGCCCATATCTATATGGCACGCATTTCTCTGTCATCACAGACCATCACGCGCTATGTTGGCTTTCCTCGCTCAAGGATCCTGCTGGCCGCCTTGGTCGCTGGGCGTTGCGACTGCAAGAATATGACTATACCGTGACCTATAAATCGGGACGCCAACACCAAGACGCAGATTGTCTGTCTCGTTACCCGGTCGAAGACGCACCCGCCATCTCGGATAATGATTCCGACGCTTGCGTTTTCTCTATCTCTCAGCTTCTTCATGTCGCCGATGAACAACGCTGTGATGCATCCTTGCGGGACATCATCGAACGCCTCGAATCCGATCCTTCTGACAAATCCCTTCGCCTGTTTGTTCTTCGAGACGGTGTCCTGTACCGCCACAACGTTCACCCAGACGGCCCGACCCTACAGCTTGTCATCCCTAAACACCTTCGCTCGGCCGTCCTCCACGAACTTCACGATCTTCCAACGGCCGGCCACCTCGGTGTGTCGCGCACTTATGACCGGGTCCGGCGACGCTTCTTTTGGCCAGGGCTTGCTCGCTCCGTCCGCAAGTACGTTGCAGCATGTGAAAAATGTCAGCGCCGTAAAACACCATCAACGCTCCCAGCCGGGTACCTTCAACCCATGGACGTTCCCTTAGAGCCCTTCTTTCGCGTCGGCTTAGACTTGCTTGGCCCTTTCCCCCTCTCTGCATCAGGTAACAGGTGGATTGCTGTGGCCACTGACTACGCCACGCGCTACGCGGTCACTCGTGCGCTCCCAACAAGCTGCGCCACAGACGTCGCTGATTTTCTTCTCCATGACGTAATTCTATTACATGGCGCACCGCGACAACTGCGACAACTACTTACAGACCGTGGACGGACATTTCTTTCAAGAGTCGTGGCAGACATTCTGCAGTCCTGCCACACGAAACACAAGCTCACTACGTCATACCATCCGCAAACCAACGGCCTCACAGAGCGTCTGAATCGAACTATTACGGACATGCTTGCGAACTATGTCTCTTCTGATCACAAAGACTGGGACCTTGCGTTACCGTATGTGACATTCGCATACAATTCTTCGCGCCATGACACCGCCGGCTATTCCCCATTTTTTTCTTTTGTACGGCCGCGAACCAGCCTTACCCCTAGATACCTCCATTCCAGGTCCCGCAACACCGACCAGCGAATATGCTCTCTGGACGCCATCGCCAGAGCTGCTCACGCGAGAGAAATAGCCCGTGATCGGCTTTTGGCCTCCCAAGAGAATCACCGCCGTTTGTACGACCGAAGACACCGCGACGTGCAATTTTCGCCTGGCTCTCTTGTACTGCTGTGGTCTCCGTCCCGTCGCGTCGGCCTGTCTGAGAAGCTGTTGCCTCGGTATAGAGGCCCATACCGCGTTCTTCGTCCCGTCACGCCCGTTACTTATGAAATCACCCCTGTCCCCCCATCTGCTCCATCGGCCGCGCCACCTAGTGACATTGTGCACGTCACAAGATTGAAGCCCTATCACGCTCCTGATCCTACTGACGTTTAGAAGCGCCGAGACGTCGCTTCTGCCGCCGGGGGATGATGTTACACGCATGTTGTACTTAGCCGATCGGACTATGCGCGCGGACGCTATGGACCAAGCGAAGAGAAGGAGGAAGACTCTCGGCTCGAGTGGTGGGCTTGGCCGGTCAGCGTTGTGGCTGCTTTTGAAATATACGTGTAAATAGTGTTCAGCGTCCCTGCCTCATCAACCCCGTAACAATATTTTTTTTTTCCAAATTACGAAGCTACGTTACCATGTGCCATTAATTCCCCCTTCTGTAGAAATGTGTACAGTAAGATCCCTCGCACTCCGTTGACGACCTTTCTAAGAAAGTTTCCTACGCTAGCGAGAATATCATCTTGTCATCACGCTATGAAGAAATTTCCTTTGCGGAGTCATATCAATCACATCACTCGCGGGTGCCTTGCACTGCATTTGCAGATTAGTGACGGGCGCTTACCCAGCTTCAATGCAACCGCACGCAATGTTTGTTGATCGAGAGCGCTTAGCGTCGTGTAAAGATGAGCGAACTTCCGGAACGCCATAAGGCGTTGCGTAACTAGTTGTCGATCCGGAAGAACTTGAGCTACAAGTTCGCGATGAAGCTTGATTGATAGTACGCCGATTACCTCAGGCACCGGCTGTCGCAGACGGAATTTGTTTTCTCCATAATTCACTGCGCAAAGTAAACAGCGGCTTACAGATCCTTCGCCAATTTCTCCAGCCGGAAATTAGTGGATAGGGCATCATTATGAACAGCGATTAACGCCGTGAAAAATGAGTGCATTTTCGTAAAAACCGAGCAAAGCACATATTGCTCAGACTACGACAGGGATAACGACAATAATAATTGCTGGGATTGCACGTGCCAAAACGGCAATATGATTATGAAGCACACTGTATGTTGGGGCTTCAGAAATTTTGATCACCTGGGGTCCTTAACGTGCACTGATAATGCACGGTACACTCATTTTCGCGTTCATCGAAAATGAGTCTGATGCGGCCAGGATCGAACCCTAGTTGTCCAGTCATAATGTGGAGCTCCTTCTAACAGCACTTAGGCGAACTCGTCTCTCTGCTAAGGAAAGCGAACGTCCTTATATTTTTTTAATGATTCTTTCACTCTTTAATTTTCCAGTTAAGCAGAACAGAGTAACCTTTATTAGCAAGCTACAACAAGTACTCTGGTATAAAACAGTCAATAGAGAATGGGTTGCATGAACAAGCCGTCGACTGAAGAGCCGAAGTTGAGCTATATATCACGGCAACTGCTCCATTTCGCTATATTCTGTGGCAAAGGCAACGAAAGGTTGGTTACCCTAAACAAATTAGAGAAGTAAAGAAATCTAGTAGCAAATTGAAACGCCATTGCGTTTCTCAGTGCACTCGGAAGCGGTTGATACCTATCTGCTTGCTCCTTGAACGCATACCGGTCCAGCGACTTCGTGCAGCCTGAATGCTTAACGTTTACTGACCAAACCAGGCAAGCCTGGCAGGCCTAAGCCATACAAGCAGAGTTAATTTGATTTTCTTCAAACGCTATCAGACTACAGAGGCGTCAATATTCCGGCCAGCGCTGCAAATCGCCTGCCGTGTCTTGAAAAGAAAGGACGCAGATCTTGGACTACGCGCAGTTATTTCACGGCGATGCTGTTTGCCTTTACTTAGTCCGGATTTTCCAAACCGTCGTCCCCGCTAAACGAATAATAAAAAATCACAGCATATTCACGGGGTGAATGATGATGAGTGGGGCGAAGCTCCGGAAGGAATCATCGGTAAACCGTGAAACTCTTCCGTGCAATTCGCCCCACAATTAAAAGTGAAACACTTGAGTAAATGTCATCAAACTATTATAACATCTCGCATCTTTCATCATCAACGACAAGTACCGCCATCTAGTTTTATAACATCTCGCGCATGCTACGAATCCTCACGGTTCAACTATGCACAATGCACAAGTGAAATCTCCCCCCGGCACTTCATTGCAAGTCAAGATGCAGTGCCTATATACACACACACACACACACACATATATATATATATATATATATATATATATATATATATATATATATATATATATATATATATATATATGGGTTGCCGGTGAACGCTTCTCCAACGCGAACAGTCGGTATTTCTCAATCAAGAAACTCGCTAGGAGACGCTGCCTGCGCCAACGTTGTCTCTCGCGGGCGAGCGCGTGCCGGGAGCCACGCGCTCGCCCTCGGCGCGTGCGTGCCTCCCGGCAGGCACGCGCCGGTGGCTACCTACTACTACTACATACATCGGGGACGCACGACCCACGCCTTAAGGAGCTTCGCCCCTAAAACCTGAAGCATACGCTGGTTTGTGCCACGCATACGACATCCAGCACAACGCTTGTTTTAATAAAGAATTAATAAGCGCGAAACAAGCTCCCAAACCACACGACTGATGACAGGGCCCTCTTGCCAGTAACGAGAAGCACGCAGCTCTCGGCCTGCATAGGTTACGCGAACTGCAACGGCGACAGCAGCCGCTAACCTGGAGAGTAAATTCATTCAGGTTTCATATATAAAAGGAAAGCGAGCCTAATGAAGTCACCAGTGATTATCGTCGGCGCCTTTCATGCCTAAATTACCCAATCCAACATGGATTTGCTCCCCTAGTTTTTCCAGGGACAACTTTGGACTCGCGTACCACAACCCTAGCATGCGGTACAGATCGCGTTCAAATTCGGTCTTGGCGTCGGATGTAGCAACATTAGTGGCGAAAACTGTCATGGTATACAAGTGACCACTAAGCGATTGTGACTGCGGTTACCTTACAGCGATAAGGCATTTCATGCCCTCAATTTCTGCGTTAAGTTCACTCTCACGGGGCAGGAATTTCGAGCCGTTTTGGCGTTAATGTAGAAACACTAGATCATTGAAAGCTCGTGTTAAACATTAACGAACAGTTTATCTGGAAATTTCTCAAAATCATAGATCTCTCACTGACATACAGGAAACAAATAGAGAAACTTTTTCGCTCGTAGGCAGTGTTTGCCTACACTTACGTCTCACACAACCTACTGGCACCTCCTTTTTGAAAACATAACATAACAGTTCTGTCGGCATCAGCGCATATGTACTGATCGTATACAGTTCCGTGCAAGTGACGGGGCATTGAAATCATGATATCCATCCTCCGCGCACCTGAAGTGGGAATGTAATTGCTTTGACAGTCCAGACTAAAATAGTAGCTGTAAGCGGCGTTGTGATCAAAAACTGCAGATCAGCTTTCACCACTAGCTCGAGCACCTTCAGGCTATATATGTGCCTTTCTGTTATAAGATCCTTGAACTTAAAAATTTACTTAAACCTAAGCAGCCAGGCATGTTCACAATTCGCTGTCCCCGGTTCTCACCAGATCTGAGCCTTAGTGTTGTGAAGTGGAACGTCACAGATACTGAGTCGCCATCACGGGTGAGCACAGAAATAGAATACAAATTTGACAGAAAATGGGTGAAATAAGATAGTTTCCTGAGGTGAAGATGGCTGCACGAAAACTTCGGGGGAGAGCCGTATTCGCAACAAAGGCTTGCGTTAAACTATTCCTGAAAGAAGAGCCAACCCTGGTGCCTGACATATACCATCCGTGAAGCCGGCTGGCCAATGGTAAAAGAAAAACGTCTACAAATAAAAACATTTGTAAGTGGAGCGGGGGGTTCAAATTCCAGTGATATATGCCTGCACAGAGTGCCGCTCCTTGACTTGCGCCACTCTATCTCGGCGCTCTTATCAACACCGGTTCAGGCTTCCGCTCTTCGCGGAATAAGAGGAGTTCCTCGGCAAGATGCTCCTAGACAGCTCGGCTTCTGATTCCATCAGAGGGAACAGGCGGATGGTTATATATTGAAGAGTGGAGACGGCAGCACCTGAATAGGCTGCTCGAAATGGATTACTTCGATATATAGCCGGGAATGCAGAGAGGTATTTCTCAATCCACGATATCATCAGCTTCTCCTCATATATTCTATTCCCAGCAAGTATCGCTACTTGAATCCCACTTTTCTGTCTAGTTGCTCGTTTGCTTTGCAGGCTTTTTTAGGTGGCAGTTTTCTTTTATTTGTGCAACCTTGGTTTCTACTCTCTCGTGCCTCATATTTACTTACATAAAGGGAAAGTATTGACTCATTCGAAGTGCCTCAATATACTAGAGAAGGAATGTCAGCATTGCGAAACAACGTCGCCCCGTTACACTGACTGCATCAGAGGCAAGGAAATCATCAGGCGCCGTAAGAAGCCCAACTAGACAGGGGCCATCGAGTGCACAGCACTATATTGAGTTCAGAAAATGGTGGAACAATGGCTTTATTGCAATCGTTTTCGTATTGCGTGTTCACTAAGTCTTACGCTGAAAGCAGTGACACGACATCCTCAAAATATGTTTCTCGGAAAATTCATTCTGCGGAATCCCGCGAGGCGAGAGGATATTTATGAAAGACAAAATTCCATCTGATTGCAGCATCCGATTGCATCCAGCCAGTTGTACCATAAATCAACGAGCAAAGCCGCACGCGTTGATACTAGAAGGCAAAAGCTTCCTAGCTGAAGAAAAATCAGTCCTCGTCCACGCATCGAACCCAGGACGAATGTATTTCGGAGGTCGTCACACTACCAAGTGATATAACCAGGAGCCTAGCAAATAGCAGCGCGCGGGTGAATCACTCAACAACCCGAAGCACGTGGATATTGAACATGGCATCTAAATTCTACTGAATCCCGCGAAGTGGGAATTAGATATTTTACATCATGTAGCGATTAGCATTCACCAATTTGGATTATGGAGGAAGGTCACATTTGCAATATGATACCTTTACATTTGCAGCACAGTAAAGGAAGAAGCGCGCTCAATTAACTAGGTCCGTATTCACAACTATACACCTAACACTAGACTCTTTCGTGAGGGAACATTTCGGTCAATTCTGATTCGGTACATATCATCAGCGAAACCAATTTGAAAAAGCAGTTACGAAAAATTGCGCTCGTGCTACATCTTAGTAACTCTTGAAGGTAAAAAGCCCGCTGCACATTTGGCACTGAATTAGGTTACTTGTTAAATCATAATTTTACAAGGAGCACTTGTTCCAGATGTTTGTAAGACATGAACCTCGATAAAAAAGTGCGTGTGTTCGCATTTAGGTAGAGGCTGTCAACGACATGTGCGAGAATCCACGTCTTTTTCCCCGAATGTGTAGCTGACAATCGTCTCACGTAAAATCATGTGTGGTCAATACCCGCATATCCCGAGTAAGGGTATCCGGCTATGCGGGCCATACGTGGTCGGGTATCCGCATGCGTATGCAGTATATTTAAGAACCTTTGCTCCAGCCGCTTCTGCCTTTCTTCTGAAGGTCACCGCTGGAGGAAACACCTAAATCTCAACAAAACATCAATAAAATATTTCTGTTTCTTTCGACGATGAACAGCAAGAGAAAAAGTTCGTCAGTTACCATTTCTTCAGTAGGGGTTTTCACCTAAGGATCACCTAATAATGCTAATGTTCCCTCTATTCCTGGAATTTCATTCATTCAAAAGTTAACTATAGCTCACCAGCTAGCACAGCTGCGTAGGAGTACTTAGACAAATGACCTCACAAAACAAAATACATATAAAAACGTGACTACCTGCTTCCAGTGTGCGTCGTGTACAGGAACTGCCCAACGAAGAGAGAGCCAACAACAAATTTAAATTGCCGCCTACGTGCTGCCATAATTTCACAGAGCCTAATTTATACAATCCAAGGTTGCGCGTTTGTTCTAGGCCCCTTTGTCAAACACAACCTCAATTGTATAGTCCAAGGTTACGCATTTCCGCCAAGTCCTTTTGTTCTCCCAGTACTGGCTTTAGACTCATCTCACAACTTTCCCTGAAGATGCATCAAAGGAACTTTATCTACCGCAGTTCCTTAACGTTACCCGCTCACTGAATGGACGGCTACGTTGCAGTTCAGGATAGTTTATGGCGCGCAGTTCTTCGTCAGCGCTGAAAGTGCGGTGATCGTAAAACAAACGCTCGCCCCCTTAACGAACAGAGCACAGCTGCAACCTCATTTTCTATAGTCAAGTTACAAAGACATATACAGGGGGCAGGGTGCTTTTTTCTTTCTTTTTTCTCCTAGGACAAAGGAACACACACACGCAGTGCGCGGAGTAAATGAGCGCGGAAGGATTGATGGCAGACTTTATACGCTGGCGCCATAAACATGTCACAATGACACCGCCAACAAAGCGAAAATGTGGAGAAGGTACACTACCTGAACATATGAAGGCTTCTCACCACGAAACGCGCTATTGTAGTAATAATAAATGCCACTGCAGGGGTTTTCGCGGTTAGTTAGTGCGCTGTAAAGCAAGTTATAGGATATGTGCCTCACGGGAGGAAATTAGAAGACTAAGATAGGAAATACACCGGGGTATATGAACGAGGTACGAGGTGTTAACCTACTCATGTTGTGCCCGTGAACCGCATTAAGGTGTACATGAAGATGAAAGACTCGGTTATCATTGTGTAAAAGGTCGAACGGGAACTATAATTATGATTAAACGCTTTCTCAAGCAGTAAAAAAAATGCTACAGTGGCTCAGGCGGGAAGCTGCCGTTGGACCAGCGCACTCTTGAGATCAAGATCAGTACAGCTCTCGAGAGAGAGTTGTGTTGAGAAACGCAGAAAGGTGATGAGGATGCTTGGGCGGCTTCTTGCCTTACGTAAGTTCAAAGGTGTTAGAAAAAGAACAAAATCAAGGCAGAAAATAATTGCGTTAACATTACTGGGGGCTGCTGGCACCGACGGCGTCGGGCGTAAGTACAAATTACTCTGAATGCAAGTGCACTATTGGTAATTATGAACGCGTATGACTATAAATGCAATGATTGCCAATGTTTGTGAGCGCACATAATTGTGGATAAATGCGCACATAATCAGAGAACGTTTTCTCCAGTGAGTGCGGGTGAATCTCATCCGTCCGCGCAGTTACGTTAGAACTTGTTTTGTGGCTAGTTGGTTCATACAGCTACGTTGACGACATGAGAGGTACTCGACAGCCTTCTTGTAATGCACGGATGTGCAAGTCGAACTCAATTTCGAGCAAATAGATGCTATACCATCACTGTACGAGTACGTAAGGTTTAGTGAACGGAAAAATTGGTCACGCCTGCCCTGCCACGGTGGTCTAGTGCTTATGGTACTCGGCTGCTGATCCGAGGGTCGCGGGATCGAATCCCCGCCGCGGCGGCTGCATTTCAATGAAGGCGAAATGTTGAGGCCCGTGTACTGTGCGATGTCAGGGCACGTTAAAGAACCCCAGGCGGTCGAAATTTCTGGAGCCCTCCACTACGGCGTCTCTCATAATCAAATCGTGGTTTTGGGACGTAAAACCCCACAAATCAATCAATCAATCAATCAATCAATCAACCAAATTTGTCACGCCTCCAGGCCTAGCGTTTTAGCCAAGGAGCAAAACTACTTCGGGGACAACAGCAAAATTTCACCAGGGGACCTTCTGATATCAGCAAGCGTGAAGTCTACAATACGCAAAAAGCAGGAGCCAGAGCATGTAAATGTGATGAGATGTATGTTTTCGCCTGCCACATTTGCACATACTAGTGAAGGGTGAGAGTTTGAACAGTAAACAAATAAAGTCCTACATTTATTAGATAGATAGATAGATAGATAGATAGATAGATAGATAGATAGATAGATAGATAGATAGATAGATAGATAGATAGATAGATAGATAGATAGATAGATAGATAGATAGATAGATAGATATTACACTAAGGCCATTGTGGAATACCAGGGAAACGTATTAGGTAGGATACTGCATAGAGAACGCACTCAGTGCAAACTGATGTTGTTTTACAAAGGAATTCTGATGAACAAAGGAGCCCTTAATGTAGCCCGCCAGTTCAAAAGTGCTGGGTCTTTCTCACAGTAGATTAAGTACTAAAATAAAAACATAATCGGAGGTCACCTTTCGCTCCTGTTTCAATTGACACACTTGTATGACACAGTTCAATTGACACACTTGTAGCCGAAGCAGCGTACAGATTTTCGGAAAAGTACTTCTTTTTCACGCAAAGTCGCGCATGTAGACACAAATTTTCTTTTTGATAGGGTATGACTGGGCAGCACACAAAACTGTATAAATGATTTCCATGTACTTACAAAGGTTAGTGAGGCAGAGCATCGGTTGATTAAGGGCATACGTCGGTATGTTCGTAGGTTATTTAGTACAGAAGCCGAACGCTAATCGCACCGTAGTGCTTAAGAAGAAAATGATGTGGTTTATTATCCTATATGTTTGAAACTGATGTTGCAACTTTCCAAGGCACTCAAGTTCCCAGCACTTAGCAAGTAGAACTTTAGATGGAGTAAAAGTTCAGTACAGGAAGATTTCCGTGGCTTTCTTAACCTACTAGTGCCTATAGTATTTAAAAAAATAGAGGACATATGAGCCAGAAGGATACTTTTGCATAAGAGTAACCTATTTGGGAATACTTCTTCAGAAGCGAAAAGAGTAAAAATCATCTTTATTACATATGCGTTATGAGCGCACGACATATTGTGGTGGGGTCTTCCTGTCAAAGCATATTTATATTGTTATTTGAGCGTTGCATATGTGCGAAACATGCGTTTTAACTGCAGGTTGCGTGCAGTACGAATGCGTCAGTAGTGAAGCAATATATCTTTTTAATTCAAAAGGTATAAGCTGCCGGATGCTCTAAATTTTCTTAATACAGTATTGCAATGTCCTCAGTAGAAAGTGTAAGCAGGATTTGGAATCTAGTTCTACTCTAATTCGGTTATAACGGTTCAAGTGCGTCGTCAACGGCAGCCTGCTTGTGTAGTCTGCGTCTCATTGCATGAAGCTCTCCAGATCTGTGCCCCTGAAGTGGTTCTTGAGATTTGGGGCATGGTGCGTCCTTGTTAATTTTTTTTTTGTTCTCCTTGGTCTGCGATAATAGTTCCATTAAACCGGTTTGAAGAGAATTACTTGTTCGTGTGTGTTTTTTTTTCCACACGGAGTACGTTTACAAACTTTCTACAAACGTTCAGATGGACAGTTGGTTTTTAACGGATGGCTGCCTTACTTCAAATCCCGCGAAGCCTGAACGCACACTTCGCATGAATATTTTCAAAATAAACTTCCAGGCAGCGACCCGCTTCGGGCTATAAAACTAGCCCGACCTAATGGACTTACCTGGAGCTGGCGGATTGAGCCTTATGCCGACTTCAGTTCAAACTGTCTGCAAGCAATTCTACGAATTCACTTCCCGTAATTTGTTCTCTGAGCTTGTTTTTTTCCTTGGAATATCAAAGTACAAGTTCTTGCCGTGATTTGCCGTGACGTCTTTTAAGTACACCTCCCTTTCTTTTAACTTCAAGGTAAGCCGCCGTCGCATTATTAGTGATGCAGCTAAGTGATCTCAGGTTTTCGCCTTGAATCTTGTCTGCTCCTTGTGCACGCATCATTTTATGTGGACCTTCCAAGACATTATTTGCACGACGAAGTGAGGCGCATGTAATTTTTTTTGTCAATAATATCCCTCGAGCGCGTTCGTCACCGCTTCTCAGCGTTGTGCGGTCAATACTGCTGCTGTAATAAGAAAAGCTAGGAAAGTATACAGCGTTGGCACATCTTTAAGGCTCCTCCACAGCGCGGAGTAGCTCTTGCTTCATCAGTTTCCGCTCTAATCCTAGCGAGCTTTAATCTACGAGACATCCGTCTAACACTCGGGGAGAATAGGATTACGGTGCTGGCACCAAAGGGATCTGTGGGGATTATACTGTCTGAAGCAGACCACTATTGACTGGAAGAAGTCGTGGCAACCTGTTACAGAATAGAATTAATGTGTCGAGATGAGATCTTACGAACAGTAGTACCAGCTGAAATGAATTGATCAGGCGGGGGGAACAGGCCAGCCGAAAGCTCGATATTAGAGTTACCAAAAGAGGTTTCGCTTTCCAAGGCGCGTGAAAGATTGTGAAAGATGACTAAATTTTAAAAGAAGACCATGCAGCGCTCTTTTTACTTAAAATAGCCCTTCAAAACATTTTGAACAAAGTCAGAAAGTGCTACCGATCAGCTGTGTAGGCTCCTCTAAATACATGAGCCAAACAGAATTGCACTGCTAGCACCAGCGAACTAAAACGCCTGCTCTTTTTACAACCTATAACGTCGCATGAGTATCTTACTAAGTCGCTTGAAGCTATTTCATGATCGCGGAAATATTATCCGCTGCCCATTATTTGTTCCTTTTTGAATTAAACAAATAAAGAAGATTTGCATGTCTATTTTAAAGAGCAACGAAAAAAAAGAAGCGAAGCCACTTAGTCGATCTCTCATGTGACGTCATTTGTTGAAAGAAGAGCGGGCGCGGTGAGTGCAGCGAAATAATATTTGGCTCATATGTTCACACGAGCCTCAAAAACTGATCAGTACCATTTTCTGGCTATGTTTAAAAAAATGTTGCAGACCAACTGTATGATAAGGAATATTTAGGTATTTGCTTAGTTCACTACACGAATGAGGGTTTAAGAAAACCATCGAAGTACGATGCTTTCGGGTGTCTTCATAATGTAGCTCGGCACTCGTGTTCCCAATGCACGCATTTAATAAAAGAAACCTTTGCACATCCTTACTTCCCCGTATATTGCAATGAAGATGCGTTCATGCATAAATCTTTGCGCTGCTGATAAGCGAATGCAGTACACTTAGCGCATTTTTTTCTGCACTGCATAGGCGTGTGCCTATTACACAAACTATTTTTCGCTGCGACGAGAAAATCAGTGCATTTTCTTTTCAACACAGTATTTAGCTTTTGTGCTTCAAAAATTGTTACATTTGCCACGCACGCTTGCGCAGAAAATTATGCGCAACTTGAAACACAAGAACAAGGGACACATAATATTTGCCTGGTTTTATATACGCGCACCTTAAAGGTATTCCAATTATTTTGTTCATTCACTTTGCAACACTGCGAATGATACGTTAAAAAGCCGGAAGATAAGACGTGGTTGACTTACTAGGGCGTTTTAACTACCTAGTTTAACTTTTCCCGCATTAAAAGATTAAGAGAACTGCTTAACTGAGCCTGGTGAATAATGCTCATCTTATGCACTAGTGCTCGAAAGGCGCGTAGTACGTGGTTTGCTTGCGCTGGCGTACTGTGCATTAAAGCTTAGTCCACGCTAACATAGCGAGAACGGTGGTGAGTTCATTAATCCTCTAGGATCCGAAAAAAAAATAAAGCGCAATATACCTGAGCGCATGCAGTGCAGAGAGACAGTTTATAACACTGCCTCAGAGGTTTAAAGAGAAAAGAAAGACATTGATATCTTTCACAGTGTTAACAAAATGGGTTATGAGAACTCTTTCTTCTTTCAGGTTACAAAGCGGGCTTCGTGGGCCACCACTTACGTCATCGTAAGAAGTGAGCGCTATTTCACTTTTTCCTCTCTCTCCGCTGTTCCAAGAGACTACTTACAGAAGGCAAATATGGGGCTCGCAAGCAGTAAAACGCTCTCTATATGTTCTACATTGAACTAACACTTCTTACCTCATTTTAAATAAGAAATTTCCAGATGTTCTTGGAAAAGTTTGGCTGGGTGCCGAAGCAAGCTCTATCATCCCATACTTCAAAAACAACAACAACAACAACAACAACAACAACAACAACAACAATAATAATAATAATAATAATAATTGAAACATCTTCCCTTGCTTACGCATCAGTCCTCAAACAGTTATAGCTTCTTTATGTTTCATGACAAGACGCAGAATGGTAACAAAGTACGAATATCTGCAGAAATTTTAATTGCTGGTAGCCCCTTTCTGAAAAGAAAACAGAAGAAAGTCATTGCAGCAGCGTGTAACATGAATTGGCGTGTTGGACAGCGAGACAGATTAATTAAATGAATCACAATTTAGAGGCAGTCAAATTTCTTGAAGTGCACTGATTAAGAAAATTTTGAATGAGACTTTGCATGCGTAATGACAAGAAAGACGGGAAAACAATATCTGCTTCAAGCACTCTACCAGCGGGCTACACGTGCCTTCAAAAAAATTTAAAAAATGAAAAGAAAAGTTGTAGGACGCTTATGCTTCGCATTTAACAGTGGAAGGCTATAGCGCCATTGGGCTCCGTTCGCATCACTTTCTCATACAATACTCATCAGGATTAGCGCCTTCTCTATACACTGCTGGAATTATTTGAGTTTCCTCCTAACGGATTAATAATGTTTTTCATACATTCAAATTACAGACCGATAGAGAGAGAGGTAAGGAAAGGCAGGGAGGTCAACCAAACGCGCGTCCGGTTGGCTACCCTGCGCTGGGGAAAGGGATAAAAGGGTTAAATAGAATGAGAAATAGACGAAGAGAGAAAGAAGAGCCCAACCACGCGCACACTTGCACAAGTACATTGTCTAGAGGCGGTCGCAGAGACCTGTCGACTTCAGGTACGTCATCATAACGCATTTGTCGCCTTCTGAGCCACCGAAGCATGTGGCCAGGGCCCAAGAACATTGGCTGCTGAAAACGGCCTCGAGTCCAGCCTGTCGAGTACCACATGAAGTTGGTATCATTCGCCGTCATAATTGCTGCAAATGCACAGCACGTGTTCAGTAGTTTCATCAATTCCGCAGAAATCACAGGTAGGTGTGTCAGCCATCTCGATTCGATACGAATATGCCTTTGTGAATGCCACCCCCAACCAGAGGCGGCATAACAATGTTGCATCGGAGCGGTAAATCCTTGATGGCAGGTGTAGCTTTAAATTAGGGTCTGAATTATCATGTTTTAGTTAGGCCGTAGTTTAGATTTTTTTCTGAAGGACCTCACTCTGCTAAGTTCAATATGTTTCACTAAATCACCAGCGCCATGGCGAAGGGCTCGCGTGGTCAGGCGCTTCAGGCTGCTTCGGCGATTGTTTGAAGCGAGTATTTCCGCTGTGGAAGCCTGCGCCGACGCCAAAAATCCTGTGTTTCGTAGCGCTATTGAGTTAAAAAAATAAAAAATTACAGAATATCCACGGAGTGAATGATGATGAGTGGGCGAAGCTCGGGAGGTTCATCGTAGATCGTGCCGAGTTTCGGATTAATTTAGTTAACGCGCACGCTACGAATCCTCATGGTTCAACTATGCACAAGTGAAATCTCCCACCGGCACTTCATTGCAAGTCAATCAAGATCCAGTGCCTATATATATATATATATATATATATATATATATATATATATATATATATATATATATATATATATATATGGGTTGCCGGTGAACGCTTCTCCAACGCGAGCAGTCGGTATTTCTCAATCAAGAAACTCGCTAGGAGACGCTGCCTGCGCCAACGCTGTCTCTCGCCGGTGAAGGCGCGTTCTTCTTTGCGAGCTGGTACAGCGTTCCTCTAAGAAAGAGCGTTTCCATAGCCAACGCGCGCCTTTCGCTCTCTCTCTCTGTCTCTCTCTCTCACAAGACAGCAGAGGCACGCGCCGGGAGGCACGCGCGGGGAGAGAGAGAGAGAGGGGCACGCGGGTTACGCCTGACGACTGACGCGTGACAAGGTGGTAAGAGGAGCTTCGCCCCTAATAAAGTAAAACTAGCTATGCCAGTGCGAGCCCGGTGTGCTCATTTCTGTTCCACGATGTTTTTGTGCAATATTCTAGGCGCACGCTGCAACCTGAGAGTTTCTAATACTATTTTTAAGTGCGATAGCATTTCTTAGTCGGGCTATGTCAGGCCACGGCCGGTGTGCACGCGCGCGCTCGCAGCGAGCGCGCGCGTCCAGACCGGCCGTGGTCAGGCGTCGGTGTCCGCATCTCTCTGCTCTCACTCCCTCTCCCATAGCAACAGCTGCGGGCCCGCGCGCTTATCCTCGCCCCTAGCAACCGGAGCAGGTGGTGCGGGCGGAGTAGCGGAGAGTGAGTGGAGAGGAGGAGCGCGCTCTGGCATGTGAGGGCGCTCGCATCGCGGGTGCTCGGCGGAGCTCCCGCGTGTGTGGAGAGAGTGTAGGAGAGGGTAGGTGCAGTGCTTCGCCGCTCCTTCTCTCGCCGTTCGCTCTCTCTCCTCCTTGCGCCCCACTCGCGTTCGCTCGCTCGCACGTATATATAAATGCGCATTCGCATTTCCTCACGATTCCCTTCGGGGAGGTGGGGGCCTTTTTTTTAGGGGCGAAGCTCCTTAAAGCGGCACCCGTTCGTCCCTCGTCGTAGTCGTAGTCGTAGTCGTAGTGCGTAACCAGTCTTACGCTTTGACCTCCAAGGTGGTGCCGGTGGGAGATTTCTCCTGTGCGTTGTTGAACAATAAAAAAATTCGCAGCGTGCGCGTTAACTAAAAGCCGAATTCTTCTGTCTCTCATTCCCCATTAGCAGCCATTGGCATGTTCCAGTAGGAAACGTTAGTAGAAGTAGAAGTGTTAAAAGCCGACTTCTGCTGTCTCTCATTCCCAGTAGCAGCCATTGTTTACCTCCAAGGTAGTGCCTGGTGAGATTTCTCCTGTGCGTGATTTCTTAGAGGAACGCTACCAGCTCGCAAAGAAGGAGAACGCGCCCACACCCGCGAGAGACAACGTTGGCGCAGGCAGCGTCTCCTAGCGAGTTTCTTGATTGAGAAATACCGACTGCTCGCGTTGGAGAAGCGTTCACCGGCAACCCATATATATATATATATATATATATATATATATATATATATATATATATATATATATATATATATATATATGTAGGCACTGGATCTTGACTTGCAATGAAGTGCCGGTGGGAGATTTCACTTGTGCATAGTTGAACCATGAGGATTCGTAGCATGCGCGTTAACCAAATTAATCCGGAACTCGGCACGATCTACGATGAACCTCCCGAGCTTCGCCCACTCATCATCATTCACTCCGTGGATATGCTGTAATTTTTTTCCCTTGGCACAATATTGAACGGAAAACGGCATCTAGCTAAGTACCGCATGGTACTTATATTCCTTTGAGCGCTGCTCCTATTTGTTGCAATGAAGTCCAAACACAAGAGAGTCGGAGTTGACACTCTTCGTGGCGCTGTGAAAGGCGGTGCGTTAAGAATAACAGCATGCAAGATGTCGAATGTTGACGCATTGTCGTTACGTGCGTGAAATTCTTCTGTCAATTTTAATTAGCGCAAGGCGCTTGGACTACTGAATATAGGAGAAAAATTGAACTATGCAGCAGCTACACGTGTTCAAACTGTGCAATATACAAGCTCCCTGGGTTAAATCAGTCGCTTTTACTGTAAGAGAAGTAATGTCGCTAAAACAGCTGTCGATTCACCAGGACCTCCCGATGGACTGCTGTAAGCTCACAAATTCCAAATACATTAAATTTCAATGAAACAAAGACGTGGCGTGACTTGTCTTTTGGCCTACCTGGTGTTTGTAGGCCCATGCATCGTTTGTCTTCTGCAGCAGGGTCATGCATATTTATAATGTGTACATACTCGCCCAATATTGGTGCTGTCTTTGTAGCTACTCGTTTGCATATGTGTGTGAATCTGTAAAAGGTTCTGTTATACACGATGCGTTCCTGTGTTTTGTCTATGTGACTGAACTCTGTCCACAAGTGTTGAACATTGGGCAAGTTGGATCGACGTACTTGGACTGGTATACCACATTATGGAAAACGGGAAACGGTCAAACAGACCGAAACAAAAGGACAGAGCGCTGAACAAAAGGACTAGCGCTGTGTCCTTTTGTTTCGGTCTGTTTGACCGTTTCCCGTTTTCCATAATGCGCTATACCAGTCCAAGTACTGAACTCTGTGTTGTGATACCCGTGATTGGATGCCTTGCATCAAAACATTGTGTTTTAATGTTACAACGTTGTGTTGTAATGTTGTCGGTGCCAATCGTCTGTGACATATTTTTTTTTTCTATATGCAAGGTGGTAAACACAACTCCGGGCGTAAGTACTGCAAGCCCGGCTGGATCCGTTCAATAAAACGTTGTAAAGCCTTGGTTTGGGTCACATCGCGTTTATGTTCTTTCGTTGTTCCACAGCCCCTTCCTGTCCTCTGTTGTGAGGCGCACTTTATCATGACAATAGAACTCGACAAGCAAGCACTTAAACCCTGCGTTAATGCTCCTGCTTTCAAGACGGGCGATTCCCCGACACACCATTATGAACGCTGCTTGGCTGTCACGGTGCGTTAACCTTAAGCAGTGAAGCTCCTTTGTTGCAAATGACACAAGGACGAGGAGCGGTGGAAACTACATAAGGAAGCCGGCCCATTTTCCAGCAACATGAACCTTTTTATGTAGGAAGCATTAGCAAAAAAAAAAAAAAACTAAGGCCAGTTCCATGCGTGAAATCTGAGTAAACAATTGAGTTGGGGTTCTCCAGGGTTCCCTCTTGAGACGTGTATACATTTATTTACATTATTTGCGAGAGCTCTCTGCTAAGATTCCTTTGGGTAGAGCGGTGAGAAAGAGGAGAGGAGCGTAAATGTTTCACGTACAACATGAAATCCCATCAGGAGTGATTGCCTTCAAAGCATGCGCTTGGAACATGCATCTGCTGTAGATAAAGCATTGTAAGTGGGCGTAATGGAAAAAAAAATTGCGAAAGCGGGCCTCTTTCCGTTCAGTGTAACTTTTGCGTTGTGCCTTTATCGAATCTGCTTGCGGCAGCGGTAATCAAACGCCCGATAAGTAGAAGCTTTTGCCATCGCTGTAGAATGTGACACATAGACAACAGGTGAGGAGGCGGGAAATATTGTTAAAAGAAGTTGCTGAAAAACACTGTCCAACGCGGTGGTGTGGTGGTTACGATGCTCACTCGGCTGTCACTCGAAAAACGCCGGTTCGATCCCGGCCGCGGTGGCCGCATTTTCGAAGGAGGCGAAAATGCCAGGGGCCCGTGTAGTGCGCGTTGCCAGTGCCCGTTAAAGAACCGCACGTGGTCGAAATTCCCGGAGCCCCCCACTACGGCTTTTCTCTCCTATCTCTTTCAGTCCTTTTCCCCTACCCCCACGGACGCTTAGCAGTGCTCCCAAAATGGGTTGCAGAAATTAGCTTTCATTCCTTTCATTCCCTGTCCACAAGTGTTGAAGATTGGGCAAGTTGGATCGACGTACTTGGACTGGTATACCACATTATGGAAAACGGGAAACGGTCAAACAGACCGAAACTGGGTTGCAGAAATTAGCTTTCATTCCTTAACCGAACCACAAACATCAGTCATCATCAATCAACGCAAAATTTGATTGAGACCAGGACGCGCCAGCGTCAAGAACGGCGCGAAAACGGTTGCTGACGTTCATGAAACTTTCTGCGGTTTGAGAGCTAGGTCCATTGGACATCTCATAATTGCATACTGATAATAGAGCAAAAGTACCATACTAAAGAACTATTCACAAGAATTCTGTTTCTGGGAGTCGTCGTGCTTTCTTCGACAGCTCAACTTGTCGCATTCTGCAGTCAAGGCTGACCGGTCGCATTCTGCCTCAAGGGTAACCTAGATATATCAGTTGAACTGAAGGAGTTCTGTTGTGATACTCTAGGTTCGTTCGTGCACTGTCCACAAGTGAGACTAACTTCTCAGAAGTTTCAGTGGTCATTAATGGCGGTGTAGTCATGGCAGCTACACACAACAAAATGCGTCTGGTGTAGTCTTCACAAAACGTCATCAGTGGGCGCGCCGGCCTCCACACTAGCAATACAATGCAACAGCTCTTCTATGACACAAAATGTGGGCTCCTATGTTAGAATTAGTGGGCAGAAATAAACATTTCTATTGGTTAGGCGCTCAGAAAGCCATCGAATTTTAGTTGGTAGTCCTTTTTACTGCAGCCAGTGTGCCCGTGGTAACATGTTAGCAGCTTGCGTGTATATGATATCCGTAAAATCGTCCCTCAAGTGTACGTCGGATATGGTCGTGCCACATCTCAGGGAATTTTAGCACATGTAGAGTAGGAACACTGTAAAAGAGAACCTTGCAACATGTAGAGGAAAAAAGATTTTTTTGCACAATGTCGAGCTTTGAGGTCGATGGCTGTTGTTATAACGCTGACATCCTTTTGCACGTTTAGACTTGAGCAAGCCTGTGCGTCGCCGTAATTCAAGCAGCCATCAGTACACCAGTAAACTGAAAGACGTGCATTGGAGAATACGATGCGCGTGTAATAACAGAAGAAAGAGCCATAATCGTGTCACGGGAGCATTGCGTTGTCTACCATACCGCTGTTGGGCGTCGTCGTGGTTAAGTTAGCGATTACAGACTGTTGCTCAGTAAAACGATATTTTCGGAGTGCGAGCTTCTTGGCCCATATTCACAAAAACAACTTACGATAAAAATGTTCGTAAGAGAAAACTTTAGCCAATCCATATGCTGGACATATCATCAGTGAAGCCGGGCGGCCAATGGCAAAAAGCACTTACGAAAGAGAAGCTTTGTCAATTCGGCCCCTGGTTATTTAGCGCAGCAGTATGATGCTCTAGTTAAGACACCGACGTCAATCCAAAAAAAAAAAGTAATTCTTCACCGAGCACGCTTGCGCAAGCGCTTGCTTTGTGATGCGTAACGCGTCAGGTGCATTCGCAGAAAAGCGTGATCTGCTTGGGTGACAAAAGGAAGTTTGGACCTAAAAAGAATTCAACGAAGTGTACATTCATTGGTTCTCAAAAAAGAAAGGCTCAAGTGTGGTTGAAGTTCAGGGGCCGTATTCGCAAAAAGCACTTACGGAAGAATTGTCCGTGAGAGAAAATTTCAGCCAATCCTAATGGCGGATATATAATCAATGATGGCAGTCGGCCAATGACAACGAGCACTTACAAAGGAACGTTTTGTGAATCCGGCCCAGTTCTGCAACTTTAACGAGACGAGACTGGCAGATATAGTGAACAGTAATGGCCTATTGGAGTACAGTTCGCGTACTGGCTTCAAAATGTCCAGACCGTCACGTCTGGTCAGCGGCGGCACAGCATGCCGTAGCGGACGGCGGACACAGGATGCGTCCGTCACCAAAATAAGCTAAGCTTTTTATTTTAGGTTCTAGTAAAATGGCTCACCAAAGCATCTCACACTAAATTGCATGGGTCATGGTATAACGTGATTTTTCCATCACATGCCAGTACAGAGCGAAATCGAAAGCTGCCTTTGTGGAAGGGCGTAGAAGTCATTATTCTCATTGAAATCCTTTCTGTTGCCTTTATAGAAGGTTTCCACTTTGTTTGCTAAGTGTAAATAAGCAAACAGGGTGCTACTCTTGATGCAAGCCTCTCCTCTATTTTATGACTTCCCTCTAGCTTTCTGGCACTCTCTTTAAACGCCGTATTTCGCGCTGAACGTTAACATCAGAATAATAAGAATTCGCGAGCCTCTACTGCCATAGATGGTGGAGCTACTGCCATAGCTACCAAGCATCGATATTTGCGTCTTTACAGCACGTGATACGCGACGCCTATTTAACGTCGATACAACACACAAGGCTTAAGGGATACGACGCCGTGGCACGCACTGTAATACCAAGGAGTGGAGACACAGGGTTAAGGTGTTATCATTTATCATTGAAGCCTTCATCATCATAATCATCATCGTCATCATCATCATCAAGTACCTTTAAGCGGCAGTAAAGAGAAGCATGGCCCTTTTTTATCTGCATTTTCGAAACAGGCTCTTCAAGGTAGTTCAATAGGACGACGTCGATATAAAGGCAGTTAAAATTAGTGCCAATTACAGCCCACGCTCCCTTCTCCCCTTGTGTGCAAGCCCTCTATGTCAGTTATGTGCCTTCACAATTCCTTAATCATCTTGTACCATGTTAAAATTATTAGAAGTGAAGCTGCTTAAAGTCGAGGCTGTGCCTGGCGTCGGATACCCTCCCTTCTTCCTTTCTTCCTTCTTCTTCCTTTCTCCTCCTCCTCCTCGTTGCTACACAGGAGAGAAAAGTGTACGGTCAGTAGATAATGATGATGATTATAGTGATATGATGATAATGACAACAATTATGGGAGCGCCAATGTGCGATAAAGCGTTCAAAAAAGTTTCGTTCGAAGTTTCGGTCCAATCCCCGGAGCCACGGCTGCATTTCCATATTATTATTATTATTAGGTTTGGTGGCATAAAACACACAAGGACACAAAGGGGAGAAGGAAGGAGCAAGCTGGCAACTGCCACCGAGTGGGGCACAACGCCTGCTTACACTTTCAGGAGGAGGGAATAGATAGGAGAAGTGAACGACGGGAGGAGAGAGGAAATAAGGTAGAAAACGAAAGAAAAGGAAAATGCATAGTGCGAAAAGAAAGAAAGAAAGAAAGAAAGAAAGAAAGAAAGAAAGAAAGAAAGAAAGAAAGAAAGAAAGAAAGAAAGAAAGAAAGAAAGAAAGAAAGAAAGAAAGAAGTGCACTGGTGCATGGTGAAGTGTCGCGTATGGACCGTAGATGATGATGAAGCGTGGTGTGACCAGCATAACTGATACGCCATGACATCAATAACTTTTACATCCTTACCACATACAGTTTCGTCACGATTAATGAGAAAAGAGCTGCATAGCTGTTGCAGCGGTTTTCACGGCCTGCAATCGGCTTGAACTTTTTGTCGAATATGGAGCAATCTGCAGAGAAAGGTACTGAGAGAAAACTTTAGTTTGTAACTTTGTCGTGTTCGGAAAGTGGGTCAAGTAGGCGATCGTATTACTTCACTGGCATCTGTGCCGACAATGCTGGACAGCTGGACGACTAGACTGAGCAGCGTACTTGACGAAAACCGGTGATGCGGCCCATCCATCTAAGAAGCGATCTCTCGTCAAGCAGGACCTTGTGTTTCGCCGTGCCTTGATCGATGTCCAAGATTAAAATCGCATCAAGATGGCTGCGTCGAATTCCCGAGATGTGTGCCTTGCGTCTCGATCGCTGCAAGCGATGCCTTCTTTGTATGCTCTGCATGTAATGCCCACCAGTCACATTCTTAAAACAAACCACTGAAATCAATCAAAACTTTCCACTTGGACAGCGACTGTACGTAAATGTTTCTTGCTTTCGATTCTTTTGAGGAGCCCTAGGTCAAACACAGCGTGCAGCTGAAGGTCCGGAAATTTAATGAGAGGGCCTTCAAAAGTTGCCCCGCCACTGTGGTCTAGTAGCTAAAGTACTCGGCTGCTAATCCGAGGGTCGCGGGATCGAATCCAAGCCGCGGCGAATGCACTTCGATGGAGACGAAATGTTGATGCCCGTGTGCTGTGCATTGTCAGTGCACGTTAAAGAACCCCAGGTGGTCAAAATTTCCGGAGTCTTCCACTACGGCGTCTCTCATAATCAAAGCTGGTTTTAAGACGTAAAATCCCAGAAAACGAACAACGGCCTTCAAAAATGTGTGTTTCTCGTGCGTCAACAGAAAAATTGTTATGAAGCATAGAAAACAGCGAAGGCAAGCCATTAATGCAAACGCGTATTCCACGTTGCTTTTAAATTTGTCCGAGGCATTCTCACCAACTTCGGCAACTCAAAAAAAGAGAGAGAAAAAACAAAAAATGAACAAACAAAAAAAGAATTGTTCCGAAAAGTGTTAGCATACTGTTCCTGCACTGGAATGTGCGAGCGGATCGCGGGATCGAATCCCTGGCGCGGCGGCTGCATTTCAATGGGGGCGAAATGTTAAGGCCCGTGTACTGTGCGCTGTCAGTGTACGTTAAAGCACGGCCGGTCTGGACGCGCGCGTTCACTCGAGCGAACGCGCGCGTCCAGACCGGCCGTGGTTAAAGAAGCCCATGTGGTCGAAATTTACTCAAATCGACGAATGTGGGGCCGTAACGTCACAGTATAACAAAATGAGTGACTTGTCTTCGTTATTTCCAGATTCATAGCGTCTCACGTAAAGTTTTTCTCCTTGAATATGTGCTTCTATTACTCCCAGGACACTGAAACTGCCTGGAATATCGAAGTCACAGGTACTTGCAATCTTCAAAACGAAAAACAAATGCACATCCTCGCTTTGTTTCCCATTTTAATGCTTCCAGCATTCTATCAGCTTCTGTTGTGGCATCCTTTTTCATAGCCTGGTCAGACTAACAAACATTACCATGCGGTTTCCTGGCGAATGAACTAACAAAGTACTTGGGTTTTTGGGCATGGTTAGTAGCGGGCATTCGAGAGCTTATGGACAGCACTGTGCACTTTTTTTATGAAATAACGTTCTCTTATACTGGTGCTATTCAACACCGAAACGCGGAGCCCACCGTTACGAAGCTTCGGTTACGTTTCTCTTCATACGTGCTCTGTCGACCGGCCAGGCACAGCTCCCACTGGTGGCTCGTTACGCGAGTTGTGGACAAGACCAAGTAACCACTCCTGCCGACTCCAGTCTGGGTCTTTCTTTGTACGCGGTGCGTTGTTTCATCTCTAGCTCGAACCTCGCCTGCCGCGGGCACGTCGACGGTTTGCGAGGTTTTCCTCCGCCCGACCACACTCAAAAGAACTGACGTTGCCAGATGGTAAGCTTTGGCTTCTGCGTACGGTTCCCGCGGGGGCTTCTTTACTGCTGAACGTTTTAGTGTAGTGGCTGCTTCACTGCCTGTGAAAGATAAACCATGCGGCTAGTCGGGAATGTTCCTTTCATTCCAAGCAAGGGATTATTTTTTTCTTGTTCATCCTTTTTAGGAGTTGCTGGAGTACGGCAGTTCTGAAGAAACGTTTGTTTGTCCCGAGGCTTGTTTATGTCAATGCTTTTGTAAGAGCTGGCGGCGGTCGTAGTGAACACTGGTAAATACAAAAACTTACAATGGCGTTTTTTTTTCAGATTGGTGATTTTCCTTGCGTGTTCAAGGGCTTGTGGTACTTATATAACGCAAGAGTAAAGCAATAAACGTTTTTGAAGGTTTTACGGGCAGCTTGCAAATACGAAGAGGCATAAAAATTTGCAACGCTTCTTCACAGGGAGAGCGTCACCGTTGCTGCTTGCTTTCTTGTGTCTGGTTCTTTCTGTCTTCATATTTGTAGCGGCTAACCGTAAAACTTTCAAAACACTCTGGCTGCTTAACGTGCTTTCACAGGTGGGGTTTTACTCAATTCTCCAGTTTCATGCAGATAGCTTGAGAGTTATACAAATTTCAAACAGCGTGATTAAACCTGCAAATAGCGAGAGTACCGTTGGGATAGTCTTTACGTGATAAGCTAGGGTGCAAACACATTGCGTGCAAAAACAAAAATCCTCAAGATTCCACGCGTTGTGGGAATCGGTGTCACGCGATGCAGTCAGCGAGGAAATTGCCTACGACGAATTGCTTGGTATTGGGCCAAATGTGACGAATCGGATAAATGTCTTTGTGAAAAGTGCACGAGTGGGGCTACGCTTAACGTGGGCCAACCATGAACGTCGACAGCAACGCGGCGACTCAACGGTCGTTAACGGTACGACGTAACCTTGGGCCTCATGTTCGTACACAGCACAGATCTTCTTTTTTCTTTTCTTCGAGGAGAGATGCACTATACGGTGCTCTGACGTACTTATTATAAGCGTCGTTCTCTGAAGTATTCCTGCGGTATCCATCAAAGTTGGACAAAAGCGTACCGAGTAATACTAGAACACATGTGTCTTTATTACATTGCTATGATAGAGCTTAAGACACATTAGAAGTGCAGTTCACGTTCCACAAATGCCATCATAACAGCTGCTGGTGCGCTGAATTTACCTGCTACAGGAACCGTGTGCGAACAGCCGCCTTAGAACAGTGCTACCGTGCTTGCTTGGCATCTCAGGGACCCGTGTTAGATACCCACATACCTCTTCGTATGTTCCCTTCGGACCTGGAGTAGCAAGCCAGGCCATTAACCAGGCTAACATCTCCGGATTCATCAATAAAATATTCTCTCTTTCTCTCTCCTTCGGACATTACAACGCATTTGTGCGTGTGGTGTGTGTGTGTGTGTGTGTGTGTGTGTGTGTGTGTGTGGTGTGTGTGTGTGTGTGTGTGTGTGTGTGTGTGTGTGTCACATCATAATTTCAATCGCATACGACGCAAGGCATGCTTTTCTTGTTGTATGTTCTAATGGCACGTCAAATATCTATTTTAGTTGGCCTCTGATTGACGTGGGCTGTATGACATTCAAACACCGCCCCGCATACACGCTTACCACAGGCATAGCTTTGCGTTACAAGCCACTCGTGACTGCAGTATCACTAATCGTGGAGTACATGACGAGTATATCATCTTAGCGATATAATGATTCACGTTCATCATACATTCGCATCCTACCATTCAAATTTTCGTGAATACCAGCTGAACGAAATGACCAGGAGAGCACCGAGACGTTGGCGGATAGATAGATAGATAGATAGATAGATAGATAGATAGATAGATAGATAGATAGATAGATAGATAGATAGATAGATAGATAGATAGATAGATAGATAGATAGATAGATAGATAGATAGATAGATACGGTCAAATTATTTCAAGTTTGCAAAGAAGTTGGCTTTTTTGCAACATGACACTTTATGCTGTGAAGCCTACTTTTGTGGTTCCCTGTACAGTTAAACAGAACACTAGCAATAACATGCAAGCCTTGGGATAAAATCTCTGACACCGGTTTATGGATAAATTATGGATCGGGTTGTTTCGGTTTTTGGGCAAGCGCTAAAGTCATTACATGATAAAAATAAACAAGTCGTCTTAATTTATTATCCCTTAACGATAACGTTGCGTGCAAACACATGCAGAGAGCCACCTTTTCTATTCGCTAAATACATAGCGATGGTGACTGCTACATTCAGTCGCCCCCCCCCCCCCCTCCCACCCACGATGATATTGTGGCTATGGCACTCGGCTGCTGATCGTAGGGATATAATCCTGGCCGCGGCGGCTGCATTTCGATGGAAGAGAAATGTTGAGGCCCATGTACTGTGTTATGTAAGTGCACGTTAAAGAACCCCGGGTGGACAAAGTTTCCGGAGCACTTCATTATCGTGTATATCAAAACAATGTCGTGATTTTGGGACATAAAGCCCCGGAAAACAATCAGTCAACATTCAGCCGCCGTAGTGCTCAACTTATTGTGACTTTAATCCAACAAACACAGGAGGACCATAGGCTCGAGTGAGAAGCCATATAGCAACGGCCTGCTTTCTGAAAGACGTCACTCTCGACTGCAAAAAAAAAGAATTTCAGGCAGCCCAGAGGAGTTTGCAGTGTTGTCTGGAGGCCGCTGATCATATAAAGTCCTAAGAAGCGATTATGACAAGGTAGCATTCACGGAACATCATCTTAACACCCCGAGGGGTATTGTTGTTTCGTGGAGGTGGGTTCGCCGTTTCTTTAGGGGCGAAGCTCCTCTTAGTCTAACCTTGTCAGTCGTCAGGCGTCAGTCGTCAGTCGTCAGTCGTCAGGCGTCAGGCGTCAGTCGTCAGGCGCAACCCGCGTGCCGGGAGGCACGCGCTCGCCCTCCAGGCGTGCCTCCCGGCGCGTGCCTCTGCTGTCTTGTGAGAGAGAGAGACAGAGAGAGAGCGAAAGGCGCGCGTTGGCTATGGAAACGCTCTTTCTTAGAGGAACGCTCTACCAGCTCGCAAAGAATCAGAACGCGCCCTCACCCGCGAGAGGCAACGTTGGCGCAGGCAGCGTCTCCAAGCGAGTTTCTTGATTGAGAAAAACCGACTGCTCGCGTTGGAGAAGCGCTCACCGGCAACCCATATATATATATATATATATATATATATATATATATATATATATATATATATATATATATATATAAACTCTTCGAAGCGGAGGACGTGCGAAACGAAAACTTTTTATTTTTCCAACGTTTCAGCCGGGGACCGGCCTTCATCAGGGAAAACGTTTTCCCTGATGAAGGCCGGTCCCCGGCTGAAACGTTGGAAAAATAAAAAGTTTTCGTTTCGCACGTCCTCCGCTTCGAAGTGTTTTGATTCTGCTGGATCCAAGGACACCTCCTTCTTCATATATATATATATATATATATATATATATATATATATATATATATATATATATATATATGCACTGGATCTTGACTTGCAATGAAGTGCCGGTGGGAGATGTCACTTGTGCATAGTTGAACCATGAGGATTCGTAGCGTGCGCGTTAACTAAATTAATCAGGAACTCGGCACGATCTACGATGATCCTCCCGAGCTTCGCCCACTCATCATCATTCACTCCGTGGATATGCTGTAATTTTTTTAATTATATTTCTCTAGCTTGCATAGATTTTGCAGCAGCGACGGAGGATATTACGACCTAGCGGTTAATACTACGCCGTTAGATATTGTACAGGTGTTCGCATGAAGAGCAACCATCTTAAACCAAAATAGTAAAGTCATGTTTAGTGGTCCGAACGGGAGTCACGATTACACAGTGCATATCTGTCCGATTCTCTTACGAGCACCTAAGCCTTGCAGAAACCAATGCATCGAGAAGAGAAGAAGCACAACGGGCCTTTCTGGTTAACACGTTCTTATCCTAAGAGAGTTTCCTAGCTGTGGATGAGGGCATCTGAGCGGTCTCCTATTCAATTTAGGTTATCCTAAAGCGTTTGTTTAGGCACGCAAGATGAAGCGTATCTTCACCGAGTAAGACACCGCGTAGCATAAGAAGACACTTCAAGCACAAGATAAAATAGTCGGATGGTGCAATTTAATTTGTACGCAACACACAAGAAGACCTTAAGCACACCTTGCGCGAATTTCCACGCTACGACTCCGAGCAAAAGATTGCAAAGATTGTAACGCCAACGCACATCGCCTGCAACATGGCTGAGCTTCGAGCTGCGCTGCGGCTGCATATATATATATATATATATATATATATATATATATATATATATATATATATATATATATATATATATATATATATATATAATGGGCGTGTGTATGTGTTATTTCAGTAGTATTGCTTTTCGCAACCAGTATATAATATAAAAATGGTGCATCTCTGAGGCTGTAAAGTGGTCGTAAACATTGCTTAGGGGAGAGCTCTGCTGATTTACGAACCCGGCCGTCTTCTGTGGTCTACACTGTGAACGTCCGGATTACTGCCTCATGTGTCACCGGAAACTACTGCGGCGAGTTTGTGGCTTTGCTTCCCATAAATTGTTTCGTATATTGATGGAAGTGTACTTTCCTGCGGTACCAAAACAGGTATGAGCTACCGTGTTTATTTATCGTGCTTTGAAAAAATAACAGCGTCACATCAAAGAAAGAAGGCATTAATATGTACGGGAACTGTATATCCTCTAAAAAAAATACGCGAATGAGACCCAGGCTCGGACGTCTAACTTATTCTGCGCAATAGCAGCGACAAAGCAAGCCGCCGCCTGTGGGCCTTGCACGTTCTCCGCGACGTTTGTTCTCTTTATTTGCTGCAAACTACCGCATTCTGACATATTTATGAGGCTCTGTTTGGTGATGCTGGAAGCTCTTGCCACCCGGTGGTGGAGCAAGTGGAGGTGGAGCTTTGTTTTTGCGCATAGGCTGGTCCCTCTTGCAGCATGCTCTGTCCAGATGAATAGGCCGGCACCTTGCTTGGAATCGTCAGCGTTGTGTACGAATGCTCAGAACGCTTGCATCCCTTCTTATAGCTATCGTAAAAAGGGAGTCATGCATTTTACAGCCCTTGTGGCTTGTCTAGTCCTTGCGTCACTCCTTTGCGGTCGGATGAGTCTCATTCTTGCCCTGCTCCTCTGAGACTTGGACACTCTCCCCCACGTTGTTTGAGAAGTGATATTTGGAATTGGACCGTGAAAAAGAGACAACTTTGCTCTGTCTGCCATGTTCGCGCTGTTATCAAGGGCAAGATGTTCTACAAGGACGCCTGTTAAGCACAGCGGTGTAGAATAACAAATAGTAAAATAAGCGAAAAATAATCAGCCAGAGGTAAACGTAAGAAGGCTATTTCACCATCTGCGTGAATAATGGCGACAAAAACTGAACGGGGGAGACATGCGCGAGGACGAGAAGTGAGTGAACCGCGATGGAACTCTTCGAATACGACAGGGAGGCCTTCGTACACGGTCAAAGAACGCAAATGAGCGGCGTTCCAAAGCAAGGGGCTAAAGGTGACGGATAGCGATGAAAGCTTCAGCAGTATGCGTACAAAGAGCTGTTTGTAGGTGCATTTTATAGAGCGCCTAACGGTACCTACACCACCATGGTTGTCGGAACAGAACTTCGCAAGCCAGGCACGCTGCGATTACGCAGTCTGTATCGCCATGTCGACAGTCATTAAGCAAGCGGCAGTCATGACGCTAATGCGCCAAAAAATAAAAATAAAAAGGCACTGAGAAAATAGCTCACCAAACTCGCAGATAAAGGGCTTTTCCTGGTTTGAAACTCGCACAGTATAGGCCTTGGTTTACCAAATAAATAGCTTCGTGCGATGCCGGCTAAAGCGATGTCTGATGCGCTGGGATCTCGGCCGTCCGCATCTTAGGGCTTGATGGAAGCTGCGAAATTGCGTCCCTCATTTTTTTTTTTTTCAATCTCGAAGTGTCCTTTTCGCAGGAGCGCCTTAAGACAGAGGTCAAAGCGTGAGGCTTCCTGTAAAAATCTGAGATCCCGCTGAGCTCTGCTGGTGCTTAATAAATTATGCCCATTAGGCTGTCTCATCGCGGCATTTATTATACAAACCTCGACTGTAGTTACTTTGCACCACCAGAGTCGTAAAAGTAAGGAGTGCTTTTACGAGCTGGGGGAGATACGCGGAGAGGAAATATAGGAAAGACATAGTAACGAATTGAGAACACACGTCTAATAAGGTGCAGGGCCGTGGCCTAACTTAAGTACGCTTGATCAGTGACAGCCACTTCAGGAACTCTTGTTTGAAGAGCGTCTGACAACGGAGATGGCCAATATAGTCTTGCGCGAATATTGCAGGGCTAACTATCAGTCACGTAATGAGAAACCACGGTGAGCCGTTACTTGTCTCGTTGCTTGCCCGATTTCGGGCAACATTGTATAAGTAAAGTCACGGAAGTATACCGCAAGATGTGAGAAGGAACAAAAGTAGCTGCCTCCCCCCCCCCCCCTCTTAAGTATTGTAATTTGCAAGCGTTCGACGACGTATTCTATAAAAAATACTCATTGAATACATCGAGTCACGTGTACACACCAATACCATAATTATTTGTATAAACAAAAAGTGCCAAATTTTACTAGAAGCGTTGGGGTCCTCTGGTAACGATCTTGATGACTGCGGGTCATGAGGTCGGAAAAAAGCTCTGCAGAACACATTGGTAATGTTCTTGTCTAATTTTCTAACGAACTAGAACTACATGAAGAGTGCAGGAAGCAGTATCTTTATATGGCTGTACGTGTGGGAATATGAGTCTCTCCTTTCCAATAGCAGTACAGATCTCTTCATTTGCCTTCTAATGTCTATTGTGCACTACCAACAACAGTAATACCACGGGCACAGAGCCATACTACTGAAGAGAAGTTCACAGCAGCCCGAGTTAAATACGTAGTTTTTCAGTGCTTCGACGCTAGCGCCTTCTGAGGAACTATTCAATTGACCATAGGTGCGAGGAAGAAGGCACTCGCTTTCCTTTACTTTCCGGTACCAAACTTATACGTTAAAGAGCATTTCGCACGTTCCGTTATTCCAAGAAGCCCATGGCCTTACGGTTTCACTCAGCTTCCACACTTTCCTGAGCTCTCCGTGCTCGATTCCAACCTCCAGTTTATGTGTCTTCCGATATCGGCACACGCAGGCTGACCCGCTCCCGCTTCGCTTCGCACTAACTACCACGATATTCGCAGCAGATTCCACATGCCTCCCCATCTACTCCTTTGTCATTATAAGTACGAACTTTACGGGTTGTCGATTCCTTCGCTTTTATACACTTCTTACGCTTTGGGAAGGTAAAGTGAGCAACGACAAAAGAGCAAGTGTCTTCAATTATTCGAGCCAAGCATACTGATGCAACAATTTGTGCTGATGATTTGTTTTTATTGCACACTCGGGAACTGATTACCTCCACCATGCCTGCTGAGAAAATGTGCAATCTTTTTCTCCACCTTGACGTGGTCATTAGGGCGTGGCGATAAGTCTGCTTCCGGGTACCAATTAGCCACTCGTTATGAGCTTTGATTTCATCGGCAGAAACGAGCTCGGCATAAGGCGCCCTTTCTCTTCACGGAGAACCCGCTTTCCTTTTTTTTTTTTCTTATAAGCCCAACGACAAACTTGCTTGTTCGTGTGATTAGCTTTCGCTGGGAATCGCGCGTTCCTTTCGGGTGTTCTCGGAAGCGCCTCCAAGGGATCTCGGCTGCAAATTAATACGAAAACTTGAGCGCAGTGCTTCTTGCTAACACTAGTGACTTGTATTCTTCGATGACGTCAGCTGCCTAATCCAGCCGTAACGTCAGTATGAGGGCGTTTTCATACCAACAACGGCAACCAAAAACGAAATTGAGGAAGCGTCTTCCTGATTTACGGAAATAAGAGCAGGAAACGAACACTGAACAAACTCATTTTGTTTTATAACTTCGGCACCAGGACAGGTTGGGGAAGCTGTTCCTTAACTAAGTGTGCGCTCAAAATGGCATGCATGTTCTGCTGGCACACTGTCGTTTCAACTATTCAGCTTCAGTCGGAACGCCCGTGTGTGCAACATGGACTACTGCGTTGTGAATACGGGCAAGTCTGTTTTGTTTATATGCATTGATTTAGTAAAGTGACCATACATTGCAATAATAGTTTATTAGCGAAAGCAGGTGCTGCTAGTCTGACGAACGCATTCTGTACATTTACTGGGTGTTCTGCGCTCACTTTATTATTATTCTGTATGGACATACCACTGAAATCTCTCGCGCCATCGGTCCTTCCAAAATGTACAAACATTTCGAATGAACAATATGAAACCTTCATCAATAGGAATTGCAAAACATTTGTTACACTTTTCCACATACCTCCGAGGTGACTCAGAGTAGATGCATGAAGAAATAAAAAGTAGGACGTCGCGTTGTGACGATCTGGCATTAGAAAGAATATCTTGATGCTTCCCAGACTTGGCCAATAACTAATTCTTGACTTGGAAAACCAGGCCTTTACTTAGGAGCGTCTATCATGAAGCTACCTTGCAGGTATTATTTTTTGAAAAAAAAGGGGGGGTGGGAGCGGGGAAGATGAGTGAAAAACGGCCTAAGTGAACAGAAATGCAGAAAAAAACATACGCAAATGAAATACGAAATAATGTCACTCATTCTAATTTTTCGCTTCATTCCTATTCGCTCGATCATTTGAATCGTGTTCACTTCAGTTCTGGCTTTTTCTAATATTTCCACTACGTACCAGCTGACGCTGAAGGACATGAATCACGGATGAACGCTTATACGGCAGTCATATAACTCAAGCTGCCCAGTTGTCAGTAAAAAAAGCCACCGAAGGTAATAAAGGCACGGTTCGTAAGAACGACTGTAGAACTGTAGAACTGATTCTAATTCATGCTATTTGATTCGTACTTTTCTCATGCAGTGCAAATCGATTGCAAATACATAAATAAAATGGCTTCAAGAGCTTCAGTGAGACGTTGTGGCCGTCATCATAAGGGCCAACAGAACGAGCTTCCCATAAGGCGACGTTCCGGACCCATGTTGTGCGGCAGCGCTCTGTACATCGCGAATGCCATGCCTGCCAGTGCTCAGAATATTTGTGCAATTATACCTTTGGTTTACTCACTCTCCTTATTTCTCTTCTCTCTCTCTCTCTCTCTCTCTCTCTCTGTAAAAATTAATAAAAATGAATTTCAAAGAGGAGAGAGAAGAAACCAAACGAATGAAATATCTGAACAGTGAGGCGAGATTTTAGGAGTGGTGCGACAAGCTGCTCAGTAATATTTTATCAGTGGGCAGTGCACGGTCGCGTATGCTCTCCTGCCTCTTATACATGCGTGCCAACGCAACACAGCTGCCCCGTTTCCGCGCATGCTATTTCCTGCAATTTTCATATCTGCATAGCACCATTGTCGATTGATGCCCGAGTCCGCAGGATCCCGTATGTATGCACTAATATCCATCGGACGAATTGCATTTGTTATTCCATCTGCAGATTCGGTTGGCTGTATTTGTACCAGCCCGTGGTATGCAATATCACGTATGTGCCATCAACATTCCATTACCTGCGGTACGTGCCCCACGTGATGGAATGCTAACTTTGCAGCCTATGCCAATCAAGGCTCAGCCGAAGTGAGCATTGAAAATTAGATGAGATCACATTCCTCGTGCGTTAAACAAGAGCAAGACAAACGATTTGTTGTCGCCCGCGACTGATAAATAGACATAAGAAGCAGAGACTCAGACACAACCGTGCTCGAAAGACCGAAGGCAAGCCATAAACCACGAGGTAAGAGGGCAGAAACCGGACCCGTCCCCCAAGGTGCCAAGCCGGCACACTATACGACCCGTCCGCAGCGACACTTCTCCGCAATACATATCGTAAATAAAGCAATGCATCAGCAGTTGTGGTGACGGTGCTTGTCTAATGTCGACTGCGGTTGGAGCGTGTGTTGACCCGTCTGATAGGAGTGTAAAAAAAATATCTAATCTGGCTTCACTGCAGTGAAAAATGTACGAACTACGGAGCAGTGCCTCGCCTGATTTTTCATTTGTGTTTCTTTTGTGTTTATTGTCGGCGTTCTCAAATTATTTTCGCTGAATTCAATCTCATTATGCGATTGATTGCCCTTAATGTATAACTTTTATATTATGCCATTCTCGTTTATTTTAACAATTGTCAGTGTTGACCAATATTAACCGGCTTTGGCCAGTTGCTAGCATGTTTTAACCTTGCTTTCAGCTGCTGATTTCTGAACTCGAGCACGGCATGAGTAGACGCCGACAACAAGGGCCCCTAAAGCGCTCTGCCCTTAAGATACACATGTACTGCTATCACTCAGCCTACTTTTGTCCACCTGTGCTCGACCTTGTAAGAATACTCAAACGTGCTACGGTTATGATATGCACATTAGCGCACCGTAGTGTGTACACCTACAGTTCGACAAAACAGATGTTTTTGGACTAACGTCAGTGTCGATGTTGCATCGTACGGTGGCCTAACATTTATTCGCCACAGTGACATCGACGTGCCTGCATGGTAAGCCGACGTTAGGCAAACAGCTAAACAACTATACAAGTTGCGCAACAAATATTTATTGTTGGATCAGTGCCAAACAATTCAGCATAGACCACTTCCACTCGGACTGCTTCCCACAGCATCGATTGCCAAAGTGCGTGGGATTTCCCGGATTTCTTTAATCGTGGGTAAATGACACGTATGTCAAGATATTGATGTCAGGGCCTATTAGTCACGTCAGCCCATTCGTAGACTACTGTGTATGCCAAGCGGGCAAGACGCGAGATAGAGGTTTTCGCCCTGCGGGTTTCGGTACCTCCGAGTTTGGTGGGACGGAACGTAACATCCAGTTTCCAAAGAGCCAGCTATGGCCTTAAGAAGTGTAGCAGTAACCCTGGTTATAAATCTTGGTGACTCGTTCCAGGCAAATAAAGCATATCCTTGACACAGAAAAGAAATATGCGGGTTAAAATATAAGTAGGAAACCTCTGCTGTAGTGTAACGCACGTCTAAAACGTTGAAGAAAGCTCGGTGGATAAATTTTACTCAATGGTGACGTAATGCAGGACTGGCAGACAGGGTACACAAATCTTCGTGTTGGTGGCCAGACTGCTCGTTGCGTCGCTTCACGTTGGTTTCGACCCGTATAAGCCCAAAAATAAAAATCAGTTTTCTGTCGAAGTCACGGGCGGTCGTTAAAGATGTAGGTGATTTAGAACACCCTTGGGTTTCTTTTCTTTGTTTCTTTTATTCTAGCTTGTCGAATGCGTTTAGTAGCCATGGTCACCTAGCAGCCGCGCTGCGACAAAATTCTAGGCTGTCGTCGACTCTAAGTGACTTATCAAATATGGATATCTAGTTCACGTCCAGTTTAGCTTTGTTCACTTTTTTTTGTAAACGTGCTGCCACCGATCATTGAAAAGGTTAAACCGCATTGCGTTTGGCAAATGCCACCAGCAACAGCATATGCGATTGGTCTATACGGACTGCGTGCGTAGAGGTTGCGAGATATAGGGCGGTAAATATAGAATAGCTGTCCGATCTCTTCTTTACTTTAGGCTACGTTTTCACAGGTTTTTATGCGTCGAAAATTATAATGGTGAGCCAGGAGAATAAACGCACACAAACAAATAAACAGCGCGTTGAGCCAGAAACTCTGCCAATAAAGTGACCGAAAATAATTTATTGCTGCAAGCGCCTCGGCTTGCACAAGAAATATGAGTTCGTGTAATCTGTTCTAACACCTTCCGGTCTATGTGGCCGTGCCGCCATTTGCACGCCAAGTTTCGCTGCAATAAATATCAAATTCTGGGGCTCAAAAAAAGCGGGCCAAACTCCATTTCTTTTTTTTTTGGAATTATTTGTGCAACTTAACAGAATTTATCCGTACTATTAAATGGCCCCTCTAAACTAATAAAAGCAGAAACTAAACCTTAGAAACCAAGCGCATTCGTCGCGTGTGTTATCCAGCGTGTCCCGTAAAACGGAACATTTCTATAATTGTTCCAAGCAAGAAATTCACTTCCTTTTCAAAATACAAGGCTTTTAAAATTCGTTCACAAAAATTTGAGTTTATTATCACCTATAAAGAATTGCGCGAGTGTTTTAATGAAGAACTCACTTGTGCTTTTCGCAGTCAGTGGTGGTTCCATTGGAAGGACCCTTAAGAAACGCGAGTTTGCATCGTTTCTCGTCATTTAGAAAGCACCGTTATATTTTATTACGTAAAGAGGGGTGGAAAGCAAGACCGTATTCTGAGATGATATAAGTATGACAAAAGAAAGGTTTTGTTTAGACAACTGCGGGTTCAAATAGAAATAACGGATGCTGTGACCTTGGATAAGAATTTCAAGCAGCGCTTCCTGATGCCTGCAACACTGAAAAAACGACCGACAAAGAGTAATTTGCGTTGAATATTTTGTGTCGTTGAGACAACGCTAAACGAAACGCTACAAAAGCGTAAACAAGTTATTTCCAGACATTTTGTGGTACCTTGGGAATGCAAAGAGTTGAAAAGCTCGCATTCATAACAGAAGGAGGAGGACAAGGAACGGTTCATTGAGCTTTCGAAAGTTGTACAAAATGCATCGATCTATTATTATTATTATTATTATTATTATTATTATTATTATTATTATTATTATTATTATTATTATTATTATTATTATTATTATTATTATTATTATTATTATATGCACGGCACAAATGTCCTTTACTACAGCTGAGCCTTCAATGAAGACGAAGTTGCAGTAAACGACGTTTGTGGGGAGCGCACAACAAAAACGATAATAATTTATAGAGTTCTAAGTACTGAAAGAGAAGATGTTCTGATAAGACGCGCCGTGGTGATAGTCTGCTAAATCATTCTGACCGTGCACCTTGTGTTCTTTGACGTGCGCCTAAATTTAAGTAACATGGCTATTTTTGCACTTTCCTTCCGTATAAATGGGGCTAACGTGACCGGAATTGGGACCCCGAGCTCTAGCTGCGTAAACAAGCTAACGCCCTAGCCACTAACCACGGCGGATGTGTGGTACGTGCTAGTCCACGAGCTTAACTATACTCATTATGTCTAGGCGAAGCGAAAAACATTGCTATGTCTCCAGAGAAGTTATAGAATGCGCGAAATGGTCTGTGATAGCATGATATCGACAAGTAACATTCACATCGTTGTGAAATATTTTGTTAAGGGAGTCTAGTAAGAGCACGAACCACAAAGAAAGGTGAAATTATAAGAGTTCCATTGCAGTTTTCTACGGGATGCTCAATGATAAGTACTGCACACTTGCAATACTCCGGAAAATTGAAACTGAGATTTTTTCAGGCGTTATTAGCGATAAGCGTAAATGAGAATACATAATAGTAGCGACAAGACATAGGTCTGTCCTCATTCGACGAGTAATTACTCCGTTTTTGGAACGCCTATTAAAGAGTGGTGGGACTAGTGAGAATTCAGCGGAAACGGAAAAATGGAGAACCGTAGTTGCGAATGCTCAACTCCCCTTCTTTCATTATTCCGCGCTTTTTTTTTTTCGTTTCACCTTCAGATGTGGCGGTATAAATTTACTCCCGTCAGTGACGGTGACATGTCAAACCCAAATGTGCAAAGAGCGCCGCCGTCTGTTCTGGCTTATCGTTGGTGAACACGGCCAACATTAAAGTGTGTTAGATGAAGAAAACAAAACTAAATAGATCCTGCCCTAGTGGCGGACCATTCAGGATCTCTCAATTTCCGTCAACTGTCCGTCGAAAAGTTGAAAAAAAAGGAAACAAGAAAAAAAGTTCCCGCAAATCTCCGACATCAGGCCGACAAATCCCTGCCTCGTTCTTGTCGTCAGTTAACTGGCACATCGCGGTGGAGAAATCAAGGACCGTCGCGGCCATCAATAAAGTCAGGCGCAAAAGACCCGAACGGATGAAGACGTGCTGCAAGAGACGCTGAGTGAAGACTTCAAAATCGTCGCCGTCAGATCCGTCGCCTTTCAGTTCTCCAGACACGGTCCATTAGTGTAGGCACTTCCTCCGCCAAATGACTTTCTCATCTACTCATTCTTGATGCCCTCCTTCTTTTAACTTTTTCTTCATTTTCTTTCTTTTTTTTTTTTTGTTTAAGTTGGCACTGAAGCGAGGAAAAGTAGGCGCGAAAAGTCCTCTGGCGGAGAACATCACTTTTGATGTTTTTTTAAAAAAAACTTAGGCTATTGATGACAAGCCAGTAGTGTTCATTATAACATATGAAGCACCTCGGCGCATTGACTGCTCTGTAGAGGAACAAAGGCGCACTACCTTTGTAGGCCGCGTCATTGTCGCATCCTTCGAACACTGATAATACAATGAAGACGTTATCTACTGCGAACACTCGTCGTTTAATCTCCTACGGAATGGCGTAACATTATTGAAACCATCATCATCAAAATGTTATGCTCAGTAACAACATGAATACTTCTCGCAGTGATTTCATATAATCGTCTCGCTAAGCTAGCTCTTTATATGTTGTGCTAGGATGATTCCCTACTTCTTCCCGCCCTTACTGACATGCTCGACTCGCCGCTGTATTCCTGGTATCCATGCTGTACCGGCAGTAGACCACCCGTTAACTTGATGATGATGATTGTGGTTTGGTTAGGAAAGGACGCTTATTTCTGCAGCCCATGTAGGGAGCACGGCTAAGTGTCCGTGGGGGTGGGGGAAAGGGAGTGAAAGAGATAGAGAGGAGAGAAAGGCCGTAGTGAAGGGCTCCGGAAATTTAGACCACCTGGGATTCTTTAACGGGAACCGAAAAAGTTAACTTTGGGACGCATTAGTGTCCATTGGAAGTTCTGTGGAGTGGGAGCAATGAAACCTGAACTGAGAAAAGGAAAAGCAAGATTATAATAGCGCGTTGCGGAGGAAGTGCACGTAAATGTTAAGCGTGCTAGGAATCAAAGAGCTTATGACACATGCCGAATGGATGAGCACCACAAAGCGTTATAGGACCTGTATAAAGCCCTATTTTACTCTGGTAACGCAAAATTCTTTCCTTGGGGAACCTGTGGTCTTGGAGATTATCGAGCGCAGTGAAAACTTCCTTACTATATGCACTGTGCAGGGGAGGCAGTCAAAGAGTGGATCTCTGTACGTTTCCTATATGCCGCAAGTACTGCCTAAAGAAAGTTGCCGGCCTTGTAACTCTAGAAAAAGAACGCATCCACGAAATGCTCGATAACTTGACAGAAATTTGTGGTGATGGTGTCGGCCGCCACCACGCGTGTCCGTAACGACTTCAGCTTTAGTGTGGAAAAGAAAAAACTCCTTACCTGTACGGACTTCAACCCAGCTCAACAGCAGTGGTGACACCAAAACCCTACCAGACTCTCACCCCTTGGTTGGGCATCTTGCATTCTCAACCATAGCCTTGATATAGTACGAGAGGTATCGTCATCCACCCCTGGCTCTCACTACATGACGGAGCATTTTCAATTCCATTCAATTCAATTTATTTTCATTTTCTTGCGATACACACAAATAAATGGCGGAGGCCCGAACAAAAAGTGAAACTGTGTTCACTCGGCGACGGGGATTCGGGCCACCTTTACAAGGCATATGGCGTGACATTGCATTGATGAAGAAAAAAAAATGCACTCATTTTGCGCAAGTACAGCAATAAGACATCCTGTGCCTCATGCTACAGTTATGGCAGGTGTAGCATGTGGAGGCACCACATGTCACATTTATGACACGAGAAAAATACATGAAATATTCTTGTTTACAGAACGAAGGAGAGAAAAATAAAACATCATAGAAACGTATGTAAACTAAAACATAAGAAACACACTAATGTGGCTAATTGGGCGTGTTGGTACATCATTAACTACAACCTGCAGCGCAAAAAAGGACAAGGACGACAAGAACCACACGGGACAAGCGCTGAACTTCCAACAAGTGTTTATTAGCACGGGGATCACGTATATATAGGTGCAAATCAGTTCATGTAACATTGCCGCACATGCGTAAAAACGCCATCTCTTTATCAGAAAGAGCTATCGACGGCGTGCTGACACAACTTTCCCCTAACCTGCTAATACGTTCGGTCTCGGCAATCTCTCTAGTGAGGCGTGAATTGTTCTTCAGAATGACAGCAGTGTTCTTCAGGTCCGGTGAACAATCTTGGCAAGTTGCGCAATGGCTAGCCAAAAAACCTTGAAATTCCTTCCCTTGGCGAGCGTTTTTTACATTGTTGGCATGCTCTCTTAGCCTAATATTGACGCATCTTCCGGTTTGGCCAACGTAAGCTTTCCCGCATGTTAAAGGAATTTCGTACACAACACCTTCTGCACAATCAACAAAGTGGAAAGGGCGCTTATGCGAAGTGCCACAGGCTTGCTGCTTCCTTGCCTCAGGATCGGTCATTGGGCAGAGTTTGGACAACCTGTGAGGAGCTGAAAAGACGACTTGTACGTCTCACAATCTCAAAAAGGTCGCCCAGCGGTACGACGTACAAGTCGTCTTTTCAGCTCCTCACAGGTTGTCCAAACTCTGCCCAATGACCGATCCTGAGGCAAGGAAGCAGCAAGCCTGTGGCACTTCGCATAAGCGCCCTTTCCACTTTGTTGATTGTGCAGAAGGTGTTGTGTACGAAATTCCTTTAACATGCGGGAAAGCTTACGTTGGCCAAACCGGAAGATGCGTCAATATTAGGCTAAGAGAGCATGCCAACAATGTAAAAAACGCTCGCCAAGGGAAGGAATTTCAAGGTTTTTTGGCTAGCCATTGCGCAACTTGCCAAGATTGTTCACCGGACCTGAAGAACACTGCTGTCATTCTGAAGAACAATTCACGCCTCACTAGAGAGATTGCCGAGACCGAACGTATTAGCAGGTTAGGGGAAAGTTGTGTCAGCACGCCGTCGATAGCTCTTTCTGATAAAGAGATGGCGTTTTTACGCATGTGCGGCAATGTTACATGAACTGATTTGCACCTATATATACGTGATCCCCGTGCTAATAAACACTTGTTGGAAGTTCAGCGCTAGTCCCGTGTGGTTCTTGTCGTCCTTGTCCTTTTTTGCGCTGCAGGTTGTAGTTAATAAGAAACACAATTTTTCGCAGATGGGCACTACTGAACGGATATAAAAAATTTCTTAATGCTTTCTTACTGGTGGATTCAATAAATATTTTATGTTCTATCAGGTAGTTTAAAAGTATTGGCAGTCTGTAAGAAAGCATCTGCTCATTCATATTTAATCGACTGTATGGAATAGTCCAGTTTTCAGGATTACGAAAAGGATAAGGGCGAGTTTTTTTTTATTATTATTATTAAGTTGAGCTAATGTACGTAGTGTTCCATCAGAAGATTTCCTTCAGCGACCACTCTTGGAAGTAACAGCGTCTTTCATGTCATTATATGTTGCTGGCCGCCGACTGTACTTTCATCAATGAGGACGAGAAAAAGGACGACGGCGAATAACGAGGAGGAGGAGGAGGAGGAGGCGACGACAACGAAGCAAAAGGGGAAGCGAAACGAAAAATAAGAAGCGGAAGCAGAAAAGGCACACAATGAAATAGAAACGAGAATGGGGAGAGAAGTAGAATAAAGTAAGAATGAAGAAAGAGAATGCTGTGAACGCAGATAGCAAAGTCTATCTTACGCTGCCAATGTGCTCCGTCCTCTGCGCAGGCCCTGAAACTTTTTTTTTCTCTGCCCGCGGGATGTCCGCTCCTGGCCCCGATACCTTTTCATTATTATGACAATTTAGCAACGCTGCATGTCTGGCGATGCCTTGTTTTAAAGTGAGAACATGTGTCGGCGCTCCCAGGCTTTCGCGATCAACTTTGCGAGACATTAAAGAAAAACTGCTGATGCGAGCGATACCTCTGCGGAGGCGAGCGAAACGCCTTATTGTGCCGTCAGCTTTTAATACCCCAACGTTGCACCACAGTAGCAAGAGGTCCAGTTCCATAGAAAACCAGGCTCATGCGTTTTCGAGCGGCAGGAGGCTTGCCCCGCCGTGACCTCACAGAAACAGTGCCTTCAACCTTGACGCGATGAATTATATGAAAATTAGTAACACTCTTTCCTCGCCTAAACAAAAAAAGCTTGTTTTCTGCACAAAAATTAACAGGGAGAGAGAACATGGTTACCAATAATATGAAAAGCCTGAAGATACCGATCCTGGGTCAGAGGTAACGCACTACGGTCGTAGACAGCACGAAAAAATAGGTCACATAACGCTTCAATAGCGTTGTGCCTCGGCTCGATCGAACGGTCGAGTAGCGCTCACTAAAAGAGCCTAAGATAACGACAGAATGAAAAGAAGCGAAATAAGATGACGCAGATACCAGGAAGAACCAGCTCACTGCTGGAAACGCTGCACCATGGAAGACAAATGGGAACTTACAATTTCGGCGCTGCGCTTCTGAAAGCGGCCAAGCTTGGCTGAACGTCGAATTCCACCGCCCTTTCAATTCTACGATTCTTATCTTTTTTCTTACTTTTTATCTTCGCGCTGCATTTTCTTCTGCGCGAGCGCAGTGCCTTAAAACGCAGTAGCTATAGTTATGCCGGACCTGTCTGGACGGGATAAGCCTCAACAACTAACGAAAGAGCAACGCTTTAGATAAGATTTAAATGAAATGAAGATGTGACACGAGCGAAAAACGGTCATGCTCTCCTTGCTTAATCTTTCTTTTTTTCCTCTAAGCGGAAGTGGGTTGCTGTAGTTGTTCAAGTGGAGAATAAGAAGACACCTCCGCACAGAACGCCTGCGGAAAAACAAGGGAAACTATGAAAATGAGAGAGCTACAAGACGGCCCTGAACGAAGATAAGCCAATCATAATTTTCGTTCAAGATGACGCAAGACAGGGTTCAGTTTCACTTCACTAACTAGTAGTGAGTTTCCAAACCGCAGGTAATTGGAGACACGTCATCTACCACAACTACCTTTACTACCGTGAAGATTATACGATAGAAGTTAGACACGTGTGACTCTGATAAATTCGGTCCGTGTGCTTTTTTTTTGTTGTTACATTATGTGTGAGACTCTCCTGTGCGTAATAACTCATTTACAGAACTGTGCGACTGCCTTGAGTTCCTTCATTTATCTCTGTACTGAACGAGCACATGTTTCTGATATCCCACTGTCGCCTCCGCTTTTACTTTTTCTTTTCTCCTGTCACACAGAAAAGGAATAGCTGGAGGCCTTCCGCCCAAACCCCACATGAAAGTCTGTGCTCTGAACCACAGAAATACAAAATATGAATAGAACCTCCGCCACCACTAAAGAAACTAAGCAAAATATCAGAATGAAGTTAGGAGGGAGTCAAAGGGCCATTTTTCGAGCTGATAAACACCCTTCCCCAAATAGCAATCAACCGCCATCAAGCCGCGGAACAAACTTCCCTTCTGTGTAAAGATGATGACGCATGGATTCTAGCTTTACAGCTACTTGTCTCCTAAAAGAGCACTCTCGCCATCGCTACGATCAGTGGTTGTCTTGAATTCACAATGGTTTCCCATATACGCGCCCGTCACATGCAGCGGAAGCTTGCGGCCACCTGTCAATTCTGGCATATGCCAGTCACCGCCATCTAACTTACAACACAGAAGGACGATTTACGAGTGATGTTGCAACCGTATGACGCCCCTGGCTAGGCCATGATTATGGAGTGCCTCCGACACGTCTTCACCTACCACGCAATGATTTAGGGTACCATCCACGCTAACGCGTATAGTCCGTGCATAACCTCGTCCTTCCCGTCTGGACACTAGCAGAGAAGCTCAGGGGAAGATGGAGGCTTGAATCGATGAAGAGATCGCTAAAAACGATGGAGAACAGGGAATGTCGGTGGAGCCAACGTTTCGACAAGTGGACTTGTCTTCGTCAGGACAGCTGTCCTAACGAAGACAAGTCCACTTGTCGAAACGTTGGCTCTTGCGACATTCCCTGTTCTCCACCGTTTTTAGCGATCTGTTCTCAAACAAATTGTCACTGATCGAAGTGGGTTGCATGAACGACGGAGTTATGGCTCCCTTGAAGCCCGTCGGATGTGGAAGCCCCTCTTACAGCAAGTATGCAAGCACTTCTCCATAAAGCGCATCGTGTGTTTGTGCCGCATGTGACTCGAGGTCCTTCTACGTATCTTTCCTGATGATTCTTTCGCATACGCCACTACTACGCAGAAGTTCAAGTTATTCGTATTGCGAACGCCTCTAGCGTACACAAACGCAGTTCGCCTCCCAAAGTTCTGCCTGCCACTTTATTGTCATCTTCCCAAGTGGAAAACATTCACGCCGCGCTTGACGTAGCTTGCGTACTTCTTTTCAAAAGCACTACTCCGAGCTCATATAGGCATCCGAATATTTCTTTTCATTTTCAACAAATTGGCCCCAAGCCGTTACACTGCCCCATATAAGACAATGTCCGTAGGGAGTACGCACCTCCTGCAGCAAGCTGATAAGAAGCGAAGGACCCAAACAACCGCTGCTGTAGCGCCACATTTACTCCGTCACGCCGTAACTCTTTCCGTAGCCCTTGCTTTCTGCATTGCTCAACTCCGTGAGCTCCCCTACGGTACAACTTCGTCAAAGGGTTCCAGGTCACCGCTCGTCCTAATTTCCTGGAAGACCTTGATTATGGTACTATGCTCAGCTGTAAAATACACACGCCTCTTCGCCGTTTACAAACAAGCGCGCATGCCGCGCCTTGCGTTCACTCGCAGCTCCCACGAGACTTCCTGCGAGGGACTTCCTGTCAGTGCATTCTCGTGGTGCGGGCGGCTTGGGCGCCCGCAGAGTCCGCGTTTGCTTTCCTTGCGTGCCGAGATGGTACGGTTGCTTTTGTATTTTTAGCACATGTAACCCCAAACCCGCGCCTCAGGACTTTGTTTACGGTGAAAAGAAGGGCAGCCTCTCATGTGAGACACACAGGGGTGTAAAAACTTTCACTATATAGTGCCTTTCGAATGCGAAGGGCGCGATAACGCATAGCCGTATAGCTTCGCAGTGGGAAGAGCAGAGTGTGGAGGGACGAACAGTACACAGGGACATGGGGACATCTTATGACGGTCTCTATGTTGTTCGTGCACGGTGCGTTTGTACGTGCACTGCGCGAAAGTGACTATAAGAGCCCTGCTATAAGCTCTTATTTGTTACGTGTTGCATTGTCGTCCCTGTATCCTGTTTCCATGTCGCTTTGCAACAATAAAACAACTTCCTTTTTTCCTATTACAGTGCAGAACCACACACGGGACAGAACATGACACAGAGCAGATGTAGCGTTGTGTCCGCGTCAGTCATGTTCCGTTCCTTGTATGCTTCTTCGCTGTAAAAGAAAAGATGGAATACCAACACGCCCAAGCGCTTGTCCTTTCAAAAACAACTCAGCATTGCAGCATCCCGAACTGTAGTGCAAGCTTCTGAGTCTGGTATCGAACATGACAAGCAATTGAACGCAAAAACGGGTGCCACTCTACCACTGCTTGAAGTGCCACGGAAGCGTAAGGTTGTTTTAACTAGGCTAATGCGGACATTGCGATAGGGCGCCCATACCGTTCAATGGCTCCAACGGCCGTGCATTAAAGCTCACATAAGCAGCACTGGAACACACTACGGCACAAGCGGGCACCACAAGATGGTTGTCATCTTGAATGAAGTGAGCAGTACAAACATGTGGAAACTATTTGTGAGCAGGCATTAATCATGCTGAACAGTCGTGATCCAGGTATTCAGTCACTCTCCGCAAAGAAGTTAAACGCACGCACTTCAGATAGCAGGTTGGTTCCAGGCCGCAGCCTGAGGCACAGCCGCCCGTTCCACGTCTTAAGGCTGTCACAAGAGAGAGTTTGCCAGTTTAATAAATGTTGCAGCGAACAGGACTGACACCCGCGCGACAAAACACAGCGGCCGAGAAACCAGGCCAAGGGCTAGCTTTGTGGAGAGGCCGGAAGTACATTGGGTGCCAGGCGCGTCAGCGCACCCTGAGAACCTTGGCGGCTGGCCATCGGCGAAAACGTCTATGCGCCACTAGGAATAGAAGAAGAGAGAAAAGGGGAGTGTACGAAAGCCCCGTTATTACGGAACAATGGCATATAAATGACACAGCGCAGGAAATCAGATGCTTTGCACGAAACTACCTAAACTACGAGCGCATGCGAACGTCCAATTCGTAGATGCTGTTCTTGCATGCTCATAATACGCGCGAATATTAGGTAGTTTATAGGCGAATTCCACCTATAGAATACCGTAAGTAGTTTCATCCGCACGACAGCAAATGTTTGGCCATAGACAATATGTAACCTTAGACATTCAAAGGAGAACGAAGAAAAAATAGCGTCGGGGGACTGCCTATTGTTTCGAATTCATTGTACTAAACGTTAAATTAAATAACAATTTCACGCCCCCCTGACATAAGAACATGATGGTGTTTAATGAAAGGAAAGGAGGAGAGGTCGTCCCTGGAGAGTGAGATCATATCCTGCTACTACTCACAAGGGTAAGGGGAAAATGGAGAGACAGAGATAGAGGGATGTATGCAGACAAATGACATCGGTATAGTAAATATGAGTCTCTGTACACGTCCCGTATGCGGCAGTGCACGGCGCTCAGTGGTGGTGGTGGTGATGAAGGTTAAAACTTTATTGAGACACTCGGCTGCTTATCACAAGGTCGCGGAATCACATCCCCGCCGCCGCGGCTGCATTTCGATGGAGGCGAAACGTTGAGGCTCCTGCACTGTGCGATGTCAGTGCGCGTTAAAGAACCCCACGTAGTCGAAATTTGCGGATCCTTGCGCTGCGCCGTCTCTAATCATCATATCATGGTTTTGGGACGTACAACCCAAAAATTATTGTCGTTATTACTAATAAGTTTCAACAACTACCCGTCCTCCCCACACACACATACACAAACAAACACATAAGGAACAGTGCACGCCCGTTTGTAGGGCCATAGTTATCCGTGTACTTCTCCATATTTTGGATGTCTTGCGTAATTTTCGGAGAGGTCAAATTAATCCCTACAGTCACAACCCTGTTTAGCCTACACACAGGCGAGTGGGAACCTTTTCAATCACCGAAATACAAATATTACGCAATTAGTGTTTGGTTATTGATGAGTTTTCCATGCTTACTTTGTGCTAACTTGCATCACTTTTCTAACTTCAACTGATTATATGATTCTCCTGCACGAAATGTGTCGACTGAAGCAAACCAGTTAAGACATTCGCATTCCACATGGAATGCATAAGCAGCCGCCTATAACGGCAATATGTTAAACACCCTCACCTGACTCCTATTTATATACCACATATATATACACCGCCACCGCTGTTACTTCCAGCTATGGATGTGTCCACATGAGTAATGATTAATGAGAGTAATGATTAATGAATGCTTGTTATATACGTGTGAATGAGCTTACGCTTTCGGAAGTGTGACTTTTCGCAAGGCCATTAACAACGGTGCACGTATGTTATAAGATGCATCGACATAGTGCGCAGTGTTGTTCCCCCACACAGAAAAGTGCGAAGGTACCTTTATGCATGGCTGGCTTACTTGTGGTGCATATGCGTGCTGTCCGCTACATGCGTCCGTGAGCGTTCTGTTGTAATGGGAAACTTCTGTACCTCGTTTTTCATCGTTATTACTTCTGTGACCGGGTGTAACAACACGCGAGCAGTGGGGCGCAATAGCATGCAAATGCGAATGGCCTCCGCGTTACTTTCGATAACATTTATGATCGTTTACCCAACTTCTGGTTAACTTCCCTGCCTTCCTTCTCACCTCTCTCTCTCTCTCTCTCTCTCTCTCTCTCTACCCCTTTATGCATTCCTTAAATGTGTCCTGCAACACTGTCTGAACACGGTCAAGGAAGGGTGCCGATCAATCTTTGAGGTTCCTTTGAACACGTGAGCCAAATATTATTGTAGAATGGTGGATAACCGGGCCAGTTGGTAGATATTCATGGCAATAAATGTGCTAACACACATAGCGCTCGTCCGCGTCTGCTCCCCGCGTCCTGTGTGTGTTTGCGTATTTATTGCTATAAATATTATTGCGCCGCACACGCTAAGTAATTTGCAATTCGGTCTCAAACCCAGCTGGAAGCGGCCACTGTTTTTTCACATGATGTACGGACTAAGTCGCTTGAATTTGAAATGCGGAGCATTTCTTAGTCGCACGACGTCGCGCTTCGGCGTCGGCGGCGCCGTAACCACCCCCACTGCGCATGCGCGGCTCGTCTCGTGCCGGCCCACCGGGCGTTCAGCAAGCCGAGCATGCACAGTGGGGGTGCGGACCTCTCCCCCGTACTCCTCTCCCTTGAACGCGGGCGGTATGCATATAAGCGGCGGAGCGCGCGTTCGGAATTCGTCACTCGGGCTGCGCGACGCTTCTGCGAAACGGCAACGCCGAGCTGCGGATTCCGAACTTCGTGCACGAGAAGCAGCGGCGAAACGTGAGCAGCGAGCTTTAAGACCCCAGGTACGTGAGCGAGAAGCGGCGCGCAAACGTCGTCAACGAGACGTGGCTCCGGACGCTGCTCGTGGACGCAAGCGCCCACGTTGGTGCCGTCCAATACAACGACGGCACCAAGCAATAAAAACACACTTTAACTTTACACTCCTTGCCTTCGCTTCTCCTTCATTCAATAAATAAGAATAATAAAGACGAAATAACAATTAAGCATTCCCAAGCCATACCCAATCACGCAACATTCACGCGATACCCCCACCACTCTGCGACGCATTTACTCCAGTTCCCCCCGTGGGGAGACGCGGGCGGCATTTTTTTTCCTTGCTCTTTAACAGAGATAAGCACATTTCTTTATTTGTTGAACTCAAGACAAATAAATAAATCGTAGTAGATTATCTTTCACCGATCATGAAATCATTCAATGTTTTTTGTGCCTCACACGACTTGTCGATGCCTCGTGTGGCCTCATATGTTGAAGAACAGCTGGCACTTCCCATCTGTGTTCGAAATCAAATTGGCAATCCTCCGTTGCGTGCAGTGCGATAATATTGGGGTCACATGTTCACAGGAGCCTCCGCGATTGATCGGTACCGTTTCATCACTTTTCTTCAGAAAGTATTCTAGGGCTTCTATAACTCCATTCCCTCGCTTTGCCATGTGGGTCCCACGACAAGAATTAAGGATGCATTCTATTATGGCGAAATGTCACATAACCTGCACGCCGGAAGGAAATTGGTACAACTGAAAGTAGCTAGATATTCACCATAACACAATGCGCGTAACGAGCAAGTAAACGAACTTTAGAGGGACGCAAGGTGACAGGGAAATTAAGAATGAAAACCGCAAGTCAAGTGCGCCGACAGTTCTCGTCCTTCGCAAAGGTGTTCTATTAGAAAGACAGATCGTACAACTACGAAACGATGGTCGATCTCCCAGAATGTGCACGAAGTTTCTCATTCGGCAATTTTTCATCTGCTGTCAGCACTTTGCTCGATGTCACTTCAGCTTTCTTGCATGCAGGAGCTGCCTCGAATCCATAATATTCGTATCATGTTTATTTTGCTGTCAAGAACCCCCTACCGTTCCCAGGGCGTCACAAAGCAGACTGCGTTTTTAGCGCGATAGCAATTATAAGGACAGTCTCGATGGGTTTTTGCCGTCGCCGTCGCCGTAATGCCCCGTAAAAAAGTCCAAATTGATAACAAGCCCCCGCACATCGTACGTTCCACCCGCGGGTAAAAGCACGCAAATGAGTAAAGGGGGGGGGGGGGGGGGGACGAACACGGCAGAAGCAGAGATTAAACGAACCCGACCCATCTGCGTCGCTCGGAGGGCGCACACGATAACATCACCCCGATCGGGATGCCTGCCATCGAAGCGAATAGGAAACGCCGCGCCCGTCTTTAACAGCATGGAAAGATGCGAGTGAGGGGGGAGTGCCGCTCGAGGAGCAACTGTGGACTTCGCGCGGTTGCCATCGCTGTCGTGCGCGCTATCTCGGCAGCCATCAGCGAGCGGCTCGTAAGCCCTTCTACATGCTGCTCTCTCAACGCGAAGAGGCTGCGAAAAGTGTACCTTGGACAGCCGTATTCTCTTACACCAGCGTTTGTAGAGCTACGTCATATCGCATCCAAAAGCGTTAGCTACCAGCCTCACTTCGTATAATATTACAATTTCTTGCTATCGCATTCACTGCTTCGCCCTTACGGTGAAACTGTTTTTTTTTCCTCCTCCAATGCGTGTGGCTCAGCTTTGATCAGAAATGTAAATTACAGGGTCACGGAGCTCTTTGTTCTATCTTTATGCCTGTGTCTTCGTGCGATAATATTAATAGAAATGCAAGAGAACGACTGCAAAAAGTACGCCGATATAGTTTTTGTGGTTTGAGATTTTCTTTGCAATGTAAAACTGTTTTTTGTGGAAAGCGTTAATTTGAACCCTCATCTTCAAATGGTGCGAAAGCCTTCGTCAAGCCTTAATGGCTTTTTGCTTTCACCCCACAACATCACTGTTGTGACTTTTGTAATGTCTCCTGTGATGTCGGAATAAACTGAATTGAATTGAACAAATAACGCGGGGAAATAAAAACAAGTATGGTTATTTATTATCTCATTCAAATTAAGTGGCCGGTGCATTTTGGGGCTGGTAATCACCTTGTGAATAAAGAAAGTTATCCTAGAGACACCTGAGCAAATAAGGCATGGTTGATACTTGCGGCCTCTGCGATTTGCGCGTTCACAGCATTTCTTTGCTCATCTGAGGTCATCCGCCTCTCACTCTCTCCTGCAGCATTATTTATGTTAGGTTCCTTGAGCTGGTTGACCAGATTAAGACGTACCCATGCTAAACTGGGAAATATCACAAATGCTTGTTACTAAGAAATCATAAATCGGTACTAGAACTACTTATTTGGAGCCGTGCTTGGTAGCCTAGCATACATACCTTCATTTGTTTATTCTTCATTGCGCCCCAACTTAACGTAACCTTATGAAGCTGTAGCACAAAGTTCTTAGTGTGGCAGCGTTCATGTATATTTGTGTTTACAAGATTGCTGTCATTTCCTGTGCAGGCGCATTTACATGTAAGATGTGTCTTGGGAACTCTCCATCGACCCATTCATGTGCAGAAAGCGCCTTGATATTTTTGTTGCGAGTCACGTACGCGTAAGTGCCGCCTAGCAAATTATGGTAAGGACTATGTGCGCACAGAGTTACTTTGTACACTCCGTTCAGGGGCGTTTATGTGCAGGTGCTGTATCTAGCATCAGTCGGTGTCGAATCCTGGCAGCGGAGGCTGCCTTTAGATGGAGGCGAAATGTTGAGGCCCATGTACTGTGGGATGCCAGTGCACGTTAAACAACTCCAGGCTGTCGAAATTTTCTAAGCTCTCCAGTGCGACGTCTCTGATAATCATACCGCGGTTTTGGGACTTAAAACCTCAGAACTTATTACTAGCGTCAGTATGCTATGTCTCTCTGTGCGCTCCACGCTTCTCTCTCATTCAAAGGATGTAACAAGCCATAAGTGCCTCTGTGGATCTCTTATGTGTAAGAGCTACCTTACATATTCTCTTGTGGTTCCTGTTCCTCTAATAGTGTGTATGTCTAAAAGTTTATCTGAACGTTCCACTAAAGGACACATGCATAAACACTCAGTGATGGTAGGAATCTTGACCGAAGATACAGAGTGTGTAACAAATTCTACAACACTACAGGATCCCAGCAAAAGTTAGTACATGATAGTTTGGCCTTTATGATGGGTTGCTAGGAGGCAACTTAAAGAAACCGAACTAAGGCTAAGGAAGAACAAAATGCTTCGATCGTGAAGAATCAGGGCGTTCCTCCTGGCGTAACAATCACCGCTTCTGGCATACCTGAGTGCGCAGCGTACCGGCTTGTCCTCTGCAATGTCTGTCTCTCAACGATACCGCCAGAACAAACCACGACGAAAGAGAACAGAGCCAAAACGAAGTCTTAAGCTCTGCTGGGCTTGCTTGCACTTTCTTGGCCATCCAGCATTCTGTTTTCACTTCACTCGTTCATGCTTTGCTTCCACGGGACTTTCCGTTCAGTGTAATAGCGGCAAAGTAGTCGGAGCATGCGACAGCCTTTTCTTGCAAGTGCGAGACTCCGTGCTTAGTAAGAAAGTGCTCAGGCTGCAACCAGCAGAGGCGTCAGCCTGTCACCACGCGGATTCGCCCTTTAGCCTCTTTGCGCCCGAACGTTGAAACTGGACTGCATGAGAATGCGAAAGAAACTGCAACAGCAACAAAGGAAATAGGAATTATGGAACACAGACGTCAGGTCTGAATTGTAAGGCGTTGTGTCCGAAACAGTTTGTTTCACCCTGTAGCGATATTTTATAACGGAAGACATCGGCTTTATAGGAGGAATCAGCGCAAGTATTGCTTCTCTATTGTTAAATGTATCCGAATGTCACAGCCACCCAGATCTTGTTAAAACTTCGTCGCTTCCTTCTCGCGCGCTAAGACGACTTCAAGGTGGCAAAAGCCTTTCCTGGTCGTCATAAATTTAATTTGACGTGAATTGCAGTAATTTGTCTCTAAACTCAGTTGACATCAAGTAAATGTAATTTCAGCTGTAAATGTGCGCACGGAAAGCGCTGGACCTTAACAGCTCCGCTGTAAATTGTAAGGCGCCGTGATTGAGTACCCAGCATTTTTACCGAAGAACTGTTACGGATGAGGCGTGTTTACTTACAGTTGAAGAGTACAGCACTGGCTTTGTTCTGAACTCCGCAACGCATAAAATATCGTCCTCATCTTCTACGCTTTACCCCAACAGTGTAGCGTTACACTATGATTCAAAAATATATAAGCGGAAAAATACGTGTTATGTCAAAGTGTTATGCCAAGGCTGTCTTGGTTTTTGTCTACTGTTTTTGCGGCTTATATTAGTGCCAATAGGGCAAGACCAGTTGAATACACTGCCAAAGAGCGACATTTCCGGGCTCTCTCTTCCTCTCTCACGTCGCCAGCACTAAACATTCCTCGATGTTTTATAACAAGCCCCAGCAACATTGTTATTTCATTTCATCTTTGTCTCTTTGCCACGGTATCGCTGTTTAGGATGAAGCACCACTACATGGCGTGCTCCACGCCATGATATTGAAAGCAGCGTCGAAGAATGCTGCGCCATCTGGTCGGCAGCCCTATCGGTCTTTACGAGAAATGCACCTTCCTCAAGGATATAAGACGTCAGGCAATAAAAAGTTACCGTTTACGTAATGAAACGCCGTTGACTGTCAGGCCACTGGCTACTGTAAAAAATTACCAAAATACAAAGCAAGGCAGCAGCGGCTTTGGTGTTTTCTTCTTCTTCTCTCTATTTCTTTTTGAATAAGAAACGACCGGCCGCGCAGGGAATGCGAGTAGCTCTATGGCCAAGGACTAGCGGCTAACCATACATGCAAGCAAAATAATAATAATAATAATAATAATAATAATAATAATAATAATAATGAAAAGGTTGAACGAAGTGGCTCAAAAAACGAGAACGCATCAACGTACGCGTCGAAAGAAGAGGGCAAGCACGACGTTTGGCGAAGGAATTTCAGGAACTCTTCGAAATCTTCGTGTCGCAGCATCGGTTTGGATGCGCCCCGGCATGGCGTGAATTTTGCCCTATATATATATATATATATATATATATATATATATATATATATATATATATATACACCTTCCTTCTGTCCTCCATATAACATGCAGTGGCAATCACTGGCGTCCGAATCTTGCTCACCCTGACAAAAGACGGATGTCAGTCGATGCCATTCTGGAATGTCCACCCCACAGGCCATCGCCGCTGAAGGCAGTGCTGAAGCACGTGACAACAACCGACCTGCACAGGCGACTGTAAAACTGATGTCGCATACCCCACATGAGCGTATTACTCTGGAAGTGCGCTATATGTGCTTCCTTTCCCCCTCTCCCTTTTTTCTCTACCCTTGAATCTCCGCCTCCCTTTTACCCTTGTGCAGCGTAGCATACCGGTTGTCCTGCACTGGTGAACCTCCCTGCCTTTCCCTCTCTACTATTTCCTTCTTCTCTGTGTTTTCTCTCTTTTCTCTACTTTCTTTTTCACCCGTTCTCGTACGGCCGCTGCCTTCATCGCATCCTCTCCTAATCTAGGGAAGGATTAACCCGGTGCGTCCTGCCTAATGTCACGAGACAGCGAGATTACGGCGCAAGCGGGAAGCTTAGCGCTATGGGATTACTGGCTCGAGCCATGCGTCGCCACTCGCCCGACAAGGTGAAAGAATTAAGGTCTCCGTAAACAAGCTGAACATCAACGTGGCGTAGTATACCGCAGGAGTCGCACAGGGCGACGTGGACACATCGCCACGGGGTTCCGATCGGCTTAGAGCTAGCGTTCGGAAGAGCGCATTCTCCGCAGGGTCTAATGCTGCGGACAAACGTGGAGAGCGATGAACATCCGCTGCATGTCATAGTACGACCTGAAAACGTACCGGATGAAACAACAAGCAGTGAAGCTTTAGACAACAGTTTATTAATCATCTTTCTCCTGCAGAGAAAAACAGCATTATTCATCGTCTATACCCGCGTTCATTACATCTTGCTGCGATAAGAACTCGCGGAGCTCGGTTGATGGCTTCGAAACAGTGCATGTTGTCAACTGTTTCATCTGTGCTATCAGCATTGGCCGATTCAGCTTGAGTTGGCTCCACTGGTGAGCTTGTTACATCAAGATATGTTCTAAATCAGCCATAGTCTTGCATTTTTCAATGTATAAGCACTTAGACTGAAAGTATGTTGTCCGTGTGCCGACACTGTCGAGGGCGACACAGGTTAAGAGTACCGGTGCAGTGTTTACAGGTGCGTACAAACACCCACGTTTGAGGAGAGAGCAAGCGCTGCCGACGTATAGCTCAACCAGCACACCATCGCAATTTGTCTGTGTAGGCCGTGGCTCTGACCAGCCCTGGTAGTAGGTTCTCTTTTATTTCTCTTTCATTTCTCAATTTATTACAGGAGAGAAGGCCATCCCAAGCTCAAACTTCAGCGGTTGTTTTTACCAAATATCAATACACGCTTCAAGATAAAAAAAAAAACCTTTACAAAAAAGAGCTGCTATACGTGCGATGATTTAGCTCCTTGTGCCACAAACCGGCACCGTCAGTCAACAACAAACAAAAGTTAGCATCACAATTAAGAATTAGGCAGTGCTCATATGAGATGTCCAAGGCCTTCTCATTCCGTACTACCCGTAATGACTGCTTTCCAATGTTGGCTTATCTGTTCATTCGTACATAGGTCGGTATATAACTGACATTTTTCACGTCGTACCCTGTTTCACTATGGTCTCTTTTCAGTTTTAATTCTGGAAATGGTGATTTCTAGGTGTACCCAAGAAGTGCTTCTTCTAAAGCCTACATTTAATCCCACGGAATGTTTTGTGTTGTTAGTGACTTGAGGAAAGGAAAAAGGCGCTAATTTCTGCAGCCCTTAAGGGAGCACGGCTAAGCGCCAAGAATGTTTTAAATCCAAGCAGCATGGACCTATAGGCTTTCTTTAGCTTCGGTATCTCTCGTTATTCCCCTTCTTCCTTCTCCCCCTCTCATCTTTCTGTTCCCCTTTCCTAAGCTACGCTGGGGTAGGCGGTTGGCTACCCCAGCGTATGGTAGCCAAACGGACGCCTTTCTCCTTTAACATCATGACATATCTGAGCGTCAAGCTGTCTTTTACTTTTCTTTCCCTTTTTTCGCATTCACCCTTAGCTGGTGCGCGGTCGTGCCGACTGTGCATTGAACAGTTGTTACAGTTTTTGGTTATTTCATGGTGAGGTTACTCCTGTTCGAATTAAAGGTATGCACCAATGCCGTAACCCTCCTTTTTTCTTTTCTTTCACCAGTCTTTATATGTCACGGAGGTGCATGGTGTTAGCCAAGGAGGTTTAAAATTAATTTTTTTTAACCTTCTTGGTGTTAGCGGACATGCAGATGCGATAGAGACGCTCTTTTCTTCTTTGAGCTGAACTTCAGTTTAGACGCTAAGTGATGATATATGAGTCGTGTTACGGCGTCTACATTATACAGGACTTGAGACATGCAGTTACCACGTGCTGCTTTGGTCCCAGCGGGGAAGCGGGAAATACGCCGACACGAGCTAATCTTTATGCACCGAAAAGCTTAACTCTGTCCCCGTGGGATAGGGCGTGCGTTGCAACACGCAGTCGCCAATTCTAATAACGTTCGCCACAGGCGTCGACTTGTTTATATTTTATGCACCCTGTTCGCGTCCTTAAAGCCGACGTCATATATTTCGCTTGTGAACAGCGTCCTACAGTGTGCAGGTGACTGCGGTTCAGGGCCGGTCTCGCTTACCAAAAGCTAACAACACAACAATATAATACTATAGCGCTGACGACTGGCTTCTGCTGACTTCTGGGCTGACGAATATTCACTGCCGCGTGATGGTGTGACCAGAAAACATGCTGGTGTTCGGGTAACTTCGGTTGCCTACGTAGGTGACGCATGCATGGAAGAAGTAGTTTGTGTATCTCGTTTCACAGAGAGAAGAGGCAAAGGAAAAGCACGCACTTCAATGATTCCCCGACTCGTGTGGGAGTTGCGCTGAGAAGCTTCAAATTTTCCTACGAGCATTTTGTTTTAGTCTCCACTATGCCAACGGCTTGAGAAATGGTGCAGCCATACTAAACGATGAAAAGTAAAAGCGAAATGTTCAACTAACCTGTAAAGCGATTTTCTCAGAGCTGGCTTGCGGTATATACATATATAAAAATTCGCAGTTTTTGGAGCCGATCTGTCTTGCTTTGCAAAGTTATCGATGTTTACGTGGTTGTTCATTAGGCATTAGGCAGGATCATTAAAGAATAATTGTTCACTTGAGTACATATCAACATACGTCAAATTCAGTTGTGAAATTCCGACCAATAGGAATCTCATATTCCGGTACACGGAAGACGGAGTGTGGATCTTCGTGGCTATTAAACTTTGCGTAAGCAAATCTGTTTAAGCATATACAAATAAAGACAAAATGAAAAGATAGAAGGGAGAGATGGAAATAGAAATGTCCTCGCTGATAAATGAAGCAGTGAAGCAACACTCTCGTACTGAACGTTCTGCTGAAAAGCAAGATACAAGGGAATGAAAGAGTACTATCCAGAATTTCTGAGTCTATATCTGCGCTTGTTATGGGAAGCGCGTCGACAAACACACTCACACATGTCTACAGACGCACAACTAAATCCCCACATATCGCACAGAGACGTAGACCTTTCATTGCATAAAGTACGCTTTTTCAGCGCTGCAAAAAGTGCAATAAGATCAGTGCCTGTGTTCTCAAGCCATGCTTAAAGAAAACAGCTTCACGTTTAAAGGCGCTTGTTTTCAAAGCGTTAGTATAAAGCTAAAACTTTCTTCGCAACATACGTGTGCGCAATACATGCACGCTGCCGAGCTGCTTTGCATACCGATGCTTGAGTTCGCCCTTTCACGTTCTTCAAATGAGTGGCTCTCAAGACTACATGCACTCCAACAAACCAGACCCGCGAGCCTCGTCGCAATCGCAACGGCGATTCAACGTCAAACGCCAAATTTCACGCTCACTACTGCAGCACAAAGGTAAAGCGTATACACAAGGAGAGAGGAGAAAATCCCCAGGCCTGCATCGGTGAACACAGCAGCGCGAATGGCTCGAGCTCGCTCTCTTTAATGTTCGTTCTGTCACCGTATGCTGCAGGTCTTGAGCACTGCAGTTCTCAAGAAAGAAAAAGAAAAAGGGACAACAAAACGATACTTAATTCGCTTCTCGTTCCTAGACTTCTGATTGCCTTCGTTGACAGCACACCACTAGCTCAAACAGAGGTGAGCCCATTACATTCAAATGCCACCCTATTATTTCTTTTTGAGGACAAACATAAGCACACGGTCGTCAGTGGGCACACTAATGTCCTTCCTCCTCGGTGCATCCCATCAGGAGATGCCCGCGCTGTGCCTCGTTCCACTAAGCGACGGGGCTGGAAGAGGCTCAGTTAGCAGAGAACGCGTCTGTGGTAATGTGAGGGGAAGTGGTCGGTCGCCAGACGCGCTATGCATAATCGCCGGCCCATTTGGTTGTTAGGCGGCGGAAGCATGTTTAAGTTTCCTGGTAATTTCCGCCACAGTTTCCGAGAAAGCAACCTCCTATTTCGACCTTTGTTTCCTCACCTTGGCGAACAAAGCCCCGAACGAAGAGGTAGCCGGACTTGTCTCAGCGAAACAACTATTCCAGAGAAAGTAAGATAGAAGAGGGATAGGTGAGACTGAGAAAATAAAAGAAGAAGGGCACTGCAAGTGTGAAGCCGAGAATGTTGCAGATACATTAAGACATGCGTATGACGCGTTACTTCAAGAATATACCGCTGATGTCCGGCTAATGTTGGCGAGAACATTGAGTGCTGAAACATTAAAGTGTGCTAGTGCGTTTTCATCGCGTTACGAAGGTCCCGCATGTTTTATTTTTACTTTGCAAAGTGGTATTACATGATGTTAACGTACCCGTGCATTTTAATTAGATTTGGCAATAAAAGTGAGTTTTTTGGTGCAATGGATCAGCACCTTGCCAGCACTGTGCTAGGGACCTCTTTCTTCACAGATCCTCACGATGTATTCGCTAAACACTTGCATAGAACGGCGCTGGTTCCACGAGGAGAATCGCTAAGCGGAAGCCTTGGTTCCTTAAATTGCTGTAAGGTTTCATGCTTCGCTTTGATCGGTGTGTACTCTTGTGTCGCCTCTTCCTTTTCTGCCTCTGTTCAGCGCTGTCCGTATTTATTCGATGTTTATGCGGTCTTTGTGTTTTTGATCTCACAAACAGACGAATTACCCGCACCTAAACCTCGCATGCAAGTTGCACCCGGCACATTACACAGACACTTGTCCACGGTGCGAAGCGAAACCCGCGCTTCCTCAAGTAATGTGGGAATGTGAGGCTAGGTCAGGTCACATGAACTCACCCCTTTTAAGGGAAGCGGACTTCCTTCGGTAGTTGGACGCACTGCTCGCAGGCGAGGACCGGGAGAGCCAGTTGGTCCTCCTAGACCAAGCCCTGCGAGCCGCAAGAGCCTGTGGAGCCCTGGACTGTGGGCCCCGTCCAGGACTGCCGTAAAAGAAACTCAATGAAGTTTTTCCTCCTGCTTTACAAATTACGTGTGCGCGCTACGAAGCTTCTGCGGCGCATAAATTCAAAGCATGCTCACCAGAACTGCGTGTGGCTCGGATAACTCATATTTCTATTCGTTTGCGCGGAAGTTTATCAGCGTGCAGCAGTGGATTTTTGTCAATCTCTGCACTTTCCAAAACGTCGATTTTTTGTTTCAGACTGCAAGACATCTTTTGGGAAGAACCACATTGCGCATTTAGAGATTCCCGAAATACCACCTCCTTTAGTTGAATGCCATGTTGAGGTTGGTATATACAGTTTTTTTTTTGCTAGTCTATTACTCGGTGAAGCAGGACACATGTTATTTTTTATTCGTTCCCCATTCCTTATTATTTTTGTGTCCGTGTTCGTTTACGTATCCATACTAAGAAACAGTAATGAAAATTAGTACCTCCGCGTCTTGTCATGATGGTTGTGTAATTATTAGAATTGGTGCCTTTGTTGTAGCACCTTGGGTGTCATTCATTCATTCATTCATTCATTCATTTTTAAATGTGTCCCTGGATAGTTCTAGGCCTTAGCAAGGGTGCACTTTTGCTACAGCATGAACAGGAAAAAAGGATGCAAATGCAAAATAACGAAAAACAGCACAGCAAGGCGAGTAACATTTTCTTGCACGAAAATCGATAAGCAAGACCCACTTCTCAATCATGGTGAGTCGCAAGTAGATCGCTGGGTACTCAAAAAAAAAAAAACACACACGTAGTCCCGGTCTTGAAATTTCAAAGCAATAATATTCTATGCCAAAAGCAAACAAAAACCCCTACAAGTGCAATAAAAAAAAAAGTACGTAGTGCGAGTTAGGTTTGAATACTATTATTGGTCAAGTCAAGTCAGCGTCGGATCACCGGGAGACGCACAACAAGGGCTTTTGGGGCAAAGGCAACTCTACATTGCTTTATAGAGCGCGATGAATTCTCTGCAGTGGCAATTCGCAACAGTAAATCTCAAATCAAAACAAAGTTTCAGCAATATGTTCGCTAAAAATGCGAAGGCGCTTTAAAAAATCTCTTACTCGTGCGCCTTATGGTATGTTGTTTAAGCTCGTGTACGTATCTGTTAGTGCAACGGAAATACTATACTTATAGATGCAGTTTCGCTAACCTTCTTTTTCCCTTTTTATTCTTATTTTTTTTCTCTTTATCTTTTCCACCCTCCGATATTCGGCTACAATAGTTTCTTCCGCTTTATTCGCACATATCCCCGTCACCAAACAAACTTGCTAATTACCATAAATATGACTGTGGGTATTTTTGTTTTCCAAGGAAACAGGAACGGCGTAACGTCATTTCATCTCGTATAATTTCCTCCTGTTGGTAATTATAAGGGCCCGCTTCCGGTGCTTACGATGATAACTTGATCAAATGGTATTGCAAATAAAACTGCTGACAGACACGTTAACTTTACTGCATTTCGGTATAACCATTACGCTAGAATTACATATCAGGCTGTAGTTGGTGGGAGTTTATTTCTTGCAATATCCACCCACCATAGTATGTTGCTAAGGTCCAAGAGTCTCTCACCGTGGTGGTGTGGGCATCTTCAGCTGAGAAGCGCAGTGCATACATTGCGCGCTAACAATCATGTCCGCCAGGAATAGCGGCGCTAGGCGACGCAAAAATAACTCCGATTTCAAACTGAACATTGTTCGCTCTTCGTCTCGTGAGCGCCCTGCTCCTACACAGAGGGCATGACGACATGCGCCATACGGCCGGCGCATGACGTCACTCATAGTGATACGTGCCACTTGTCGAAAGCACGCAGCGGCGGGCCCGAACCAATCCGGAGGCAGCGCTTCTGGTGGCTGCCTCCTCGGGCAGGAAGGAGCTGTTGCGAGCCCAACAGCGCATGCTTCAAACCGCATCATCAGCAAGTTGCTGGGGTGTCATACAAGCGGTGACTCTCGGCTCCTGAAACGATGGTTACGCGCCGCTTCAAAAAACTTCCTCTCTGCTAACAATGGACCAATCTTGGTTGATTTGTGGGGTTTAACGTCCCAAAACCAGCTCTGATTATGAGAGATGCCGTAGTGGAGTGCTCCGGAAATTTCGACCACCTGGGGTTCTTTAACGTGCACTGACAACGCACAGCACACGGGCCTCAACATTTCGCCTCCATCGAAATGCAGCCGCCGCAGCCGGGATTCGATCCCGCGACCTTCGGATCAGCAGCCGAGTACCATAGCCACTAGACCACCGTGGCGGGGCACCAATCTTCAAAACGCCTCCCTCTTGTACACTGAAAGATATCCAGTGTACAATCTAAATTTGTCGTGTGGCCTGGTGAGGGCCTGTCTAACATATCTTCGTACTACTACACCCTACTTTTGTTCGCGTCGTTTATTTTGTTCCCATCCTTACGAGTTGGTTTTAATTGTATGTTTCGGAAACTATGTCTATATCTCTTTAAGAAATACCCTCGGGCCTTTAAGGTGTAATAAATAAAATGAAATATCTATGCCGAATAAAATCGCACCGAGTTTCGAGAGCTTTTTGTTCTCGAATTATCTTTGCCGTGTGCAACGTTCAATAAGTGTTCGTCTAGTTTCAATACAGGGTGCAATGTGCTCTTAGAACAATTATAGCGCAAAACAGTCTTGTGAAGAAGTTTTCTTTCATGGCACAAACTTTGCTTGTGCAACAGGAGCGGCGATGTCGTAATACACCGGCTTTGGCAACATGATATAGATAGAAAACATCTAACATTTTTCCCATGCTTTCCAAGAAATCAATATTTTCTCCCAAACACTGATGACTGGTCTCTTGAGAAACACGGCTGCATTTAATGAAACGCAAGGAGTGGGCGAGCTTTATATAAAACTGACTCGCCTGCAGAATACTGGCTGCTGCGAGAAATTATAAAATACAGAAATGTAGATCGACTACTCTCTTCTCGAACTATTCATTACTGTGCAGTCTCTGCGCAGGTAGCAAATTCTACGGTTTCAAAAATGTACGACATATGATTTTGCTGCCGCCAAAATTTCGGCCGTTTTGTCATTGTATCTGTTTTTAAAAACTATTGGTCCTTTGAATGCGAATAGATCATTTCACCCGAACATTGAGAAAGGTACTTCCGAATTTTTCATCCGCATTGAGGATGTCCATCAATTACAAAAGAAAAAGGGTGTAATTGAGATAGTCTTTCGACGGTACCTTAGTACAACAGATATTCAGAGGACTCGAGCCTCCTTGTATATTTACTGCTGCGCTTTCTTTTTTTCTATTATCGAACGTCCACTTAGCGAGCTCATTAAAACAAGGGCCCACCTTATTATCTTGGTCGTTCCAGCCCCAGTTATGAAACAACTATCTTCGCGATTTCCTTTTTACTATGTGGGTTTGAAAAATAAGTTGGTTCGAAATAAATATCCTACTTTGAGCTTGTCTATGAATTAAGACCTAAATGCGAGCTAGTTGGTAAAAAAAATGCACCCATCTCCACGAAGTGAACCAGGACGAGTGGGCGAAGCTGGGGATCGTTCTGTGTTACCGTAAATCACCCGTGACATTGCCCACTCATGCATGTAAATGAGTGACAACGCGTATGTATATTTACACACGCGTTGTCATTTATGCTCCTGGTCTTTATGAGATTCCTACGCTCCCGCGCCGTAGATCGTGCCGAGTTCCGGTTTAATTTAGTTAACGCGCACGCTGCCAATTCTTATGGTTCAACTACGCACAAGAGAAATCTCCCACCGGCACTGCATGGCAGGTCAAGATCCAGTGCCTATATATATAGGGTGACTGGTGAACAGTTGTACCGCGCGAGCACTCGGTTTTTTCAATCAAACTAGCTAGCTGGCAGGCGCTGCTTGCGTCAGCGTGGTCTCTGGCGGGCGAGGGCGCGTTCACGTTCCTTGCGAGCTCGTAAAGCGTTAACTTAAACGGTGGAGTAGTGGTTACGGTGCTCGGCTGCCACCCAAAATACGCGGGTTCGATCCCGGCCGCAACGGTCGCATTTTCGATAAAGGCGAAAATGCCAGAGGCCGGTGTACTGTGCGTTGTCAGTGTACGTTAAAGAACCCCTGGTGGACAAAATTTCCGGAGCGCTCCACTACGGCTTTTCTCTCCTCTCTATGTCTTTCACTCTCTTTACCTCTACCGCCACGGACGCTTAGCCGTGCTCCCTAAATGGGCTGCAGAAATTAGCGTCCTTTCCTAACCGAACCACAATCATCATCATCAAAGAGCGTTTCCATAGTCAACGCGCGCCGTTTGTTCTCTCTCAAGACAGCAGATGGGAGAGAGAGATCGCGCGCCGGGAGACACGCGCCGAGAGCGAGCGCGAGCGTGGCTACGACGCGACAACGGACAAACCTCGACCCTAAGGAGCTTCGCCCCTAATATCTATTCTTGAAAACATAAGCGTTAACATGACAAGGCAAGTAGGGTAGAGTGCGGGTGTCGTTTGCTCCTCTTGTCATCATCATGCTAGCGCTCACATTTTCAAAATTGTCTACGAACATTTTGCGCTAGATGCATCACATTTCGCATAAGTACTGATCGATACATTTTGTCACTGACTGTCATGCAAAAAAAAATTTTTGGGGAGTACAGTGGGGAGAAATGATGGCTTCTTACTCCTGTTTCACACTCTGCTTTTCTCCATCTTAACGACGGCCTCATCTAAATTTAACCGTAGTTGTTTTGTGTTGACATAGGCTCCAATCGCATATTAGAATGGTCGAGTTTTAGTGTGTCCCTGAGTGTACTTAGAATGGTCGAGTTTTGTGTGTCCCTGAGTGTACTTTGAGAAATAAAGCTAGGTCTTTTGAAATAGACAGTGCACCTGGAAAGGTACATTAAGTGTAGATAAGACCGCCTGTAGAGTTTCATTGGTGCGCACCTGCGGTGACTGTGGCATTTCGTTCGCAATCAGCTGCGTGGTTTTCTTATGCTTACTTTACTTTTCCCTTCCCCTATTTCCTTCTCCCAAAAGAGTAGGCAGGCGCTGCGCCCCTCTCGATGGCAGTTGTCAGCTTGCTCTACATTTCCCTCATGTCATTGTGCGTACATGTTTACATGCCAAATAATAATAATAATAATAATAATAATAATAATAATAATAATAATAATAATAATAATAATAATAATAATAATAATTTACTTTTATCGAAGCTAGATTTTCGTTATGTTGACTAGCACAGCATTTTTTGGCGTATGTGGTAATGTAATTTCCAGTTTTTCCGACACTTCCTAAAGCCGAGTGTGAGCGCAAAAAAGCAGGTCACTCTTATAGTTACTACCCTTATGAGCATAACAAGCAAAACGGCTCAGTGGTTGTATATGCTTTTGTGCATCGTGTACTGTAATGTTCTCAACCCTAAATACAAATTGGTGGTTCAGTGAACCGTGCAGGAATCCGTATATCGATACATCCTATCAATATATCAATATCAATATATCCTGTACCGGGCAAGGGGAGACAGAAAAGTTAGTGCAGCATGCATGCAACGCTTGCGAGAAGCACACTGCTTCTCTTTCAATTTATTCTAACGAAACCTAGTGCATCGAATGCTTTAGCAAACTGCTCATTGACAATAACGTTTCGAATCGACCACTTGCAGGCGGCGGCAACGGCTGCAAAAGCTGGTAGAAGAATACTCACATTGGCGCCCCATTTCTCCGGGATTCTCCCGTAGGAACAGGAAAATAACTGGTCTTAAAAGAAGTTTATATTAGAGTGGAATGCAAATCGAGCCCTGGCCCTCCGTCTGTAGGGAATGCAGGCGCGGTCCGAGAACGCCACGTTGGCGCAGTGAACGGGGCATCCATTAACAGCCGCGCTCTATGCTGCTGCGCTTTCTGGTCGCAGAGGACGCTATGACCAGCAACGAAATATGCACTCAGCAAATCCATAAAATAAAATCATAAAACAAAACAAAAGCCGATAAAAAGAACGTTGGAATAAATGACCCATATCTTGGTCAAACCGATTGATACGGTATGTGCCATAAGCGAGAAAACAGCGCGCTTGCTCTTGAGTATGGTGTTTTTAATTGTAATCCGAATGATGACCCTTTTGCGTTCCACTCTTAGAGGTGCCCTGCAACACTTAAGTAATCCTGTAATGAGATAACCAACGCAGTTCATTGCCTAAAAAGGTGCTTGCCGCAGAAAACGTTCTAATCCGTTAAATTCCTGCGTCTAGTTAGAGTGCGGTTCCGCCGTCCGAGCGCATTCACTCTCTTATCGTCCGGACAAGCACACTATAAGCTACACAAAAGAGGATAAAAAACTGGCAAGAAGCTACGTCAGCGCACGCCGTTACCTTGAGCATTTTCTCTTATTCCTTTCTTTGGACGCATTCGCGCTTCCGTAAAGATGATGCCCATGCAGCCAGAGAGAGAGAGTAAAACATTTATTAGTGACAATAGTCGTTAGTGGTTCGACCTCCAAACTCGACGAACCATCGGCTTCTGGTAACGCTTTGTAGTAGCAAGCGTCTCAGCAATGGCTACAATGCCGGGAGAAAATGCATGCCGTCAGCTGTCCGTTGATGCAGTGGTCACAGTTCACGCTCCTGTGGCCAGCGAAACAATCTACTCTTCAGTGAACAGGTCAGAAGAGAACTGATCGCGTCGCTTGGATGAGCCTGCTTTTCCACCGCCCGAATACAAATGTTGAACCCGTTCACCGTTCCACCCATCTCACGCAGCCTAGTTCACCTCACAGCGCGCTCTTTTTGTGTTAAAAGGAAAAGTACAGTATGAGTTTCAAGAAGCACGTCACGTTTTCATCCCATTCTGCTGGGTGTCCCCCTTTTTTCACGAACCGGTTTTGTTATGGTCAAGCTCGTCACTGTGAAGCAACGTAGACATACAGCTAGCCTTCTCAGAAACAATCAAGAGACGCCATGGAAAACATCGTTCTTGGAACCCATCATTGGTTTCCAGGACAGGTATTTGGCTTAATATGTGAGAACTAAAGGCAAATGGGGGAAAACAAGAAAAAACAGCTTTTTTCCCAAGAGAACCGAAGTAGTGACAACCAATACATTTCGTGAAGGGAGGCTTACACAAGATTTGCCTTAGGGTAGCAACAGTTGCTACCCCGCAACAGTTGCTGATAGCTAGTTTCTAGTTCGGACTTACAAAAAGACAGCGGGAACAGGATATGTACGTAACTCGATAGGCAAGAACAGAGCCATCTCTCTCTTGTAAGCTTGTTCTTGATTGCCCTTAATTTCTTTTTCATACGCTTTAGCTTTTCTCATGTGCGCTCGGGCGACATCGGATAGCATAGAAAACGTCAAAAGCTTACCCCCCCCCCTCTTTTTTTCTTTCAGAGAAAGAGAAGAACGAAATTGCGTAGAAAGGCACACATATTAAGCACAAATAATTGCGCCAGGTGACATCACGCAGGGGGAGACTATATGCGAAGCTATAGAAAGTCCACTCGGTCGAAAATTATGGGTGTTTCGACAGTACATCTTTTGGAACATAAAATGAAGAGCCTGGTTCTTTAAAAAAATTGTTAGGTATTTCGTGTGGCGTCGTTAACGTTTCACCGCTACGATGAAGACCTGCATCTACATCTGCACTATAAAAATGCCGCTTGTCGTTCGACTCCACAAACTGGTGTGAAATAGAAGCAAGAGTAACGTGCAGAATTTGTTAAGCTACTCGCAACAACCTTGTTGAGCGAAATTGTGCCGTGCCCCTGTCCTTCTCAACGATGAAAGCAGCTCACAAGTAAACACAAGAAACGGTTATACGCCGGTCGAGCAAATACAATGCAATTTCTTCAAGCGATACGCGGCCCCATCTATGAGGACACCATGTTATTAATCAACGAGGACAGCTCCCACTTTTCAGCGAGCCCCCCGCTGATGGGGGAACCAACGCACTCACATTCTCATCCACGGTTATATAAGGTGTCGCAATATCGCTGGCAACTTTGTATGACGTTGAAGAAGCATCAAAGCCTGTTCATCTCCTGTCGTGCGCGAGAGCGCTCTTCAGCGCTCTTGCGCACGAAGCAAAATTTGTTCAAACAAATTTTGCGCAGGAACTTCGCCTGTGGAATGTATATGCTCCCTGTTTTCTTTTTTTTTCTGCCTTCAGAGATGATTGCGCGTGTCACTGAAAAGCTCACACTGCCCTAGTAGAACCGGCCTCTAATTAAACCAGCTTCTGTCGTAAAATCTTCATTGAAAAAGCTTTCTGATTATCTCAGTTTACACTGATACTCTCGGCTTATGTAACTTCGCCCTACATATAAAATAAAATAAAAATGTTATGGGAGTTCCAATTTCCTAATCTCGTCCTTGTATTCATTATATTCGCGAACACAAAGCCAGTGCCCTTAGTATACTGCTCAAGTGTATTCATTTCGACTATACTTCTTTCACTTACAGTCCTTTTATTTTCATTTTCATTCCTTTATTTTATTTTTGTTATTTATTTTTTGTGTGTGTGTGTGTGTGTGTGTGGGATGAAGCAAGATGCGAACTAGTCATTGCGCAAATGGAGTTTTCAGTATCTGTGCATACCCATTACTTATGCCTCACAGCCTTAATTTTATAACTCTTTTTTTTTCATTAAGCGGCCTTACACATGGGCAGTTACGCAAACTTCGGGCCGTATTCTGAGAACTGTATCCTTCGACAAGTTGTCACTTTTGTGCGCGCTTCTTCACTGGTTGGATAAAGCGGAAAATTATTATTATTTGTTAAATTCTATAATTTATCAGCTCTGAAATTATGTTATTTCTCGCGACGTCAGTTTTATCGCACAGCGTTTTACGGTGCCCTTGACACACATGTAATAAACAAGCACGCCATAACGTTGGTCTGTTGGTTGGAAAGACTAGCACAGCGGTAGCAGAGATGATAGATCGTAGTACTGATTTGTGGCAGATGTGCCCAGCAATTTTTTTTTTCTGAAGCCTTCCCGTGCTTTTGTCGGTTATATACGTCGTTGTGTTTTGAAGTGAGCGTTGTTTTCAGTGCATTTGTTCTGGTGAAAAGCGCATCAGGCAGGTGCACGCGTTCTTTACAAGTTGTTGCACGCTTTAAACAATAACTAAGGAAACGTTGCAGATTACTTTCAGCACTTCTTGTATTTCGAATACCAGAAATAAAGTCCCGCCATAATTTCGCACCTGTCGTGCTATCGGCGGCCTGTAGGCTGACAGTTTGGCGACACTCAACAAGCAGAGTTACATAGCGTAAAACTGACCTGCGAAAGAGTGTCAGTGAGCACAAATATATTCTTTGCATTAAGGTTTTAAGTTACCATGCAAGACCTGCAGATCTAACGGCGCTTCAGAAAGAATTGTGTAACACACAGTGTGATGTTCTTTAATGGAATAAATATATGATAATAAACGATAACTAATATTTTCGAGAATTTCTGATATCTGAGCTAATCCAGCCAACAGGATACGGACCACTGGATGTGCAAGTCATGTAAGATCGGGTATGAGTTATTGAGGCATAAGTGTTTTAAATGCCCTAAACCATTTTTTAGATGGGTATCTTAATTATTTCTCTGCACGGACCTTGCGCGTGTGCTGATTTTCAACAGAAAAATTCGGCGGATCCCACGCGTTGTCGGGATCGATATCATGCAAAGGAATCAGTGAGGAATTCGCCTAGGCCAAGCTACTTGGCGTTCGGCCAAGTGTTACGACTAGGATTAACGTCTGTGTGCCATTTGAGCCCAAACGACATAACCACGACTGCTAACGCGATATGTTTGTTTACAAAATGTATACGTGTCGGATGAGTAGCAATGGACGAGTGGTAGCGTGCTTACCTGCACCTCGGTCTCACAGGTTCGATTCCAGCCAACCTAAAGCATGGTACGTTGATCCTTGTCTGCACTTGTCCGTTTATTGTGTCTACATTTCAATTCTAATCTACAGCAAACGGTGCGTCTTTCTCGTTACTTTTAACCCGCTCAGAGTGCGCTCTCACGAAAGTTTCTGTATCGTTGGTCACTCATTAACACGATCTGCGATGTTAAGATTCCATCAGCTCTGGCCATACCGGTAATCCGGGCCGAGCAATTTGGGTATGAGCCACACGTGATATATTGTCGCTAATCGTGACGTACGTGATGAGCGTACCATTTTAGCGATGTCCAGATCAATCATTCATGCTCCCCATTCATTGATACCCTACAACTCCAATATTGGACATGCACGAAGTGAAAGAAACGGCCAGGAGAGCTCAGATAGATAGATAGATAGATAGATAGATAGATAGATAGATAGATAGATAGATAGATAGATAGATAGATAGATAGATAGATAGATAGATAGATAGATAGATAGATAGATAGATAGATAGATAGATAGATAGATAGATAGATAGATATGGTCAGTGCTGCTCAAGATCACGAAGAAACGCTTCGCATTTAATATCATGTATTATCTTCCTAATATCGCTCGCCTTCCCCGTGAATCCGAGTCATTTTGTGCGTGTACACATACTTCACCATAGGTCGCGAGCTCTGCTGTGCAGAAATTGAAATATGCACAAGGTTGTAACTGTGGCCTGCACGCTCTAGACAAAATACCATAGCGCTGTAGAAAAATACTACTACAAGGTACGTCCCAAAGGATGGTAATAAAGGCAAACATATGCATTGCATTTACTATTCTGAGACTAAAGCAACAGCGCTAAGGAGCTCCTGTTGCAGGAAATGCAGCGTCCGTGACGTCTGTGGCGGAAAAGTCATGCCGACCCACTTTTACCACACAGGCCCTCTGCCATGGTGCAGGTGTGTAAGTGAACACAGTTGATTTCCTCAAAGTAAAATCCATCAAATAAATTGTAAGTTACGACCTAACTACGACATACATATATGGTAGCTCGGGTTGTAATTGAGATGTACGAGAAAACATGATTGTTTTACGAGGAAACTCTTATACAAAGCCCTTTTCCAGCATACCATACCAACAGAGGCACGCCTGGGCAGCCCTACTTATGTAAAGGAGGCGTTCGGCCGAGTAGGTTACTTGCGCAAAAATCGTTCAGATGGGGTTCGCCTCCCCGGCAGTACCTACCGCGCCGAGAGATATATAGAGTATCATAGAAGAGACGTTGCTTCTAGTGAACGTTCTACGAGGAGGCGGATGGAACGGGGCCAGATAACGCTATCGCGTTCCACTCTTAAAGGCATTGACACCCTACCCTATAAAACTAATGGAGTACTCCAGTTTGTTTTATAGAGGACCTCTTTGCTAAACCGCTTAATACAATCCAGCACGGGTGTTGGATTTGCATTTCTCTTCTAGTTCTGCGTCGCGCTCGTTGGGTCATTCTTAGACTTCCCTTATAAATGACCACCAGTGCTGAGTAATGTGCGAATGACCTAGGCGGTGTTCTGCAGGCGAATCAGGTTGTACGAGATCAATGTGCAAGAGTGAACTGCAAGGTGCACGTTCTAAAACTGATTTTATTGTGAGTTACACCGTGGTCGGGAAACCGGAATAATTTTCACGTCTTGAAGTTATTGGATGTACACCTAATGCGAAACAACACGAGCATTTCACCATTGCACTTTTTCTCCATCGGCAGAGATCAAATCCGGAATATGAAACTCAGCAACACGACGCCTAAACTAATGTGCTGCAGCGGCGTTACTTTTTTCTTTATTTTAGCACAGATGCTTATATTAACGAAATCATCACATGTTAGAAATGAATTAACATTGTTTCTATAGCATTAGGGGGGTATAGGGAGCAGTACGTAGGCGTCCCATGCAGGTAACAAGAAAGAAGTTGGGAAGAGCCCTATAAGCTGAAACAAAGACGGGCGGAGGGAAAACAAAAGAAAGCAGCAGAGTGACGAAAGAACTTCAGCATCTGGGTCAAGGCCGCGTGGGTTTTTGTAGAAATCCTCGTCGGGTGTTGGATTTCCGGGACAACCAAAATGCTCCAAGGAGGCAAAGAGGGTTTGTGAAGCTCATGGGATCAGGAACCACGCAACAACTCGATTCTATTGATCGGTCCAGCGAAGAATGGGGGCCAAAAAAATACAACAAGGAGCGCAAAAGAAGATATCTTACTGGTTGCTAATTAGACACACGAGAAACATGCCGAGTTCGATCAATATACGGGATAGAGGTTTAGAAAAAAAAAAGTCAAACAACTTTCTGAAACTATGATTCAAGGAGCAGACAAATTTATGGAGGAACTAAAACATACAAAAAAAGCAAAAGCCGCGTTAAATCGCCTAAATCGTCCACGTAATGAAAGAAAGAAAGCTCTGTACCATCGCAGCACGTAACCGTTTTAACGTGAGCCTCGCTAATCAGTTCTGCGAAAATCAAAACCACGAAGAAAAGACAAAACGATGAACTCTCTTTCCGTCTTACAAAAGAACATCCGTACATGTTGCTCGCAAGAGCGTTGTAATCGAAGAAAAATGCGATGTAGTTGGGCGATTAGTTTTGGACCAGAGTCATTAAGTACTTAGTGTATCCGCGCACCGAGTAGTTTGTGTGACCGGCCTCACTCTGTGATCTCTTAACGTCCTCCTTTGCTCAGAGCGTGGAACGGGCACCATGGAAAGTTCTTTGTTTAATGCTCATTCCTTGATCCGTTCAAGGCAAATCTTTTTCCGATTGAAAGTCACGTATCTCTTTTCTTCGTATAGTTTAGTGCTACCATAGTCCATAATCGAACTGTAGCGTTACTCTTATGTATGCGGCAATATTGAGGTTTAAATATATACAAAACGAATTTCGTAGATGAGGCGTCACAGGGAAGGAGGAAAATATTATTTATTTATTTATTTATTTATTTATTTATTTATTTATTTATTTATTTCGCACATAGTGCAACGCAACGTGCGTTATGGCAGGAGTGGTCATACAAGGGTAAGTGTGCAAAGAAAGGTAATAAACAGCGCTTGCACAAACAAGCAGTCCAATGCGAGGTCTGAGATAGGCAGATTAAGCATCGCAAACGTTTGCTGGCAATCGCCACACCCCTGCGCCGCCTAGCCGACGCGCTACAATCAAAACGCGATTGCAACGACTCATCGCGCCTTATCTGTAGATTATATCGGCCAACACATTTCACCATTCTTGCTCCAACCCAGCATATCACCTACCGACTTTGCGAAGAACCCAGACACCTCTCTCCTGAATATTCAACGTGCTCACTGGAACAAAATACCACTTCATATCGTCTTGTCATCTTTTGCGATGTCTATTAAACTATTGGACCCATATTCGCATAACCTCCATACCCTATACCCAGTACGCAAGTGATAACTGGATGGTATGTGTACCCTGATGCTGGAAATATTGCTAGGAAAGCCGTCTAGCCAACAAAAAAGAAAAAGCACTTACAGACAAATAAACTATGTGAATTCTGCCCCTAATTCTTAGTTCCATTTCAGGATCCACTTGAATACTTCCACTCATTTATTCCTTCGCGATAAACAAAAAAAAACAAAAAATAAAAAAAAAACGTCCGCTGCAAACTCTCCGCGTAGCCTTAAACGGACGTCAAACGAGATTCTGTCATTAGTCGTGATGTTTAGTTTACGCTCCGGCGATCGCGTTTCGTTGACGCATGGCGATCATGCGCTCTCTATTCTTACTGCGGCTATAGGTTTGTATTTTACAGCGTAAGCTGTTATGAGATCACAACAACGGCGCCGTAGTTATCCGCCGCCGCCGCCGGTGTCCGCCCGTGTCCGTAACCAATATCGCTCCTCGTGAAGAACAGGACAACTGCTGCCATCTATTGGCGCTGATTTCCTCCGCATAGCCTTCGCAATGTGTTTTTACGAAGCGCTGCCTCGTGAAGCAGTTTTGTCGTATCGCTCCATGCATCACGCGACAGGCGACGTGCGCAGCCCCGACAGCAACCTGACATGGCTCTTCGATATACCTGATGGCGCCTCCTCGCAAGATGCGGACCGCTGCTGAAGAAGTGAATCGCAGAGTTACGCGCGCGGCTGCAGCAGGGCGACGTCGGGCACAGCAGACCGCTGTGCAGAGAGGAAGCCCAAACCGCAGAGTTATGGCGCAGGAGATACCCATCGCCTGTACTTGCACTAGTTTCCCCAAGCGTTTACAATGGCCTCTACGAAGGTCGCTCCTTCAGCTTACGCTGTCACTGTCCCTGCGATTCCGCGCAGGCCTGGCTCTTTTTTGTTGCAGTGCAGTGTAATTGCCGTATGGCTACCATTTACTGTTCGCAAACTATCGTGCACCCTGCTTTAGAGGCAACTTGTCATGGAAGCCCATTCATCAGCGAAGGCAACTGCGGCTAGCCCTAACTACATCAGCCGACGTCATCTCGTCAAGCGCGAAATACTTTCCAACTGAGTGCTCGCCACTGTAATCAACGTGAAGAGAGCTAGCCGGGAACGTTATTCACCATACTGTATAGGCGCGTGCTCTAGGCCAAAATGAAGCCTTTCTGGTTAATGTCAAGAGGGTGCGGGGAGTTGCAAGTCACATGTAAAGAGGAGCGATATTCGCATGCAGTTTCTGGATCACAGTGCACCATGCCTACAACGGCGGATCGTTCTTTCCTGCCGTCGACGGCTTCATCAATCATGCATCGTCAATTACATATAGAAAACACTTTGGCGTCCTAGGTCTCAGCACTGTACTTGGATCATTGAGAAATGTATATAGGAGATGGTTCATTAGGCAAATGCGGCGTACTTCTGCATTCGCGGAGACATCAGTGAGGTCGCAACCTCTGAGCGCGCTCGAAGCAATGACAAAAGATAAGCTCCAATGTTAAACCATGGTTTCTTTAAGCAGAGCGCTCTGCTTTCTTAATTATTGCTTAAGAATCCGGCCGAGCGGGTAGCGACTTCATTTTGGTGACTACATTTTGTAGTTTCGGGCACCGTTTCATGCTTTCTTTATTTACTGTTTTCTTGAACTGAGGAGTGGTGTTCTTGTGACAAGCGAGAAAAAAAAACAGCTATTATGAAAACACGATAGCAGGTTGTTTCGTTGTGCTACATACAGGAATTTTCGCAATATTTGCGTGCAGTGCTCTCCAGAAAATTTAATTTGCTTGTAGAGTTGTTTTTCCAGCAGTGAATCTGTTTAAACCAACCGTAATTCGTGCGTCCGTATGACGAAAAGACAGCCGCGCCGTGGCTATGGCAACCAGCGACGCCACAGCTGCAGCAACACCTGGCAACACTCGGGAAGAAGAAGAAGGTGATGATGATGATGATGATCGGGGCCAGCCAAGTGCCCATCAGCTTCGCTAGCCCTGCACCATTAGCACAAGGGATGCTATTTTTTGCTTGTTTCTTTTTTTGTTTCTTGAGGCTATCTTTCGCCCTGAGTACCGCGGTGATGTTGTATCAACGTAACACCGAAAATGGTGCTCAGGAAATTTCACTGTACTGGCGTTCTCTTTCTAGTGGTACACATGCGATTTCTCTCATCTGCTCAGAGACTAAAAAATATAAATAGAAAAGTTTATAGGAAATGGACAAGGGAAGAAATAAGAGCGCGCGTTAAGCCTGTCTTCTATTATTTCCAAACTCTAGAAAGAAGACTGGTCGAGAAAGCAAGGTATAGCAAAACTGAGCCTGTGCAAACTTAGGCTATATAAGAGTCTAGTTGAAGCTTAGACCTTGTTGCAGGAGTATAGGCATTTTGCAGAATAGTTCAATAGGTGGTGGTACTTGTGATTCACTTGTTTCGACACATCTGCTACTCTGCTTTCTTTAACGCTGTTCCGTATCCCTACGTATCTAGGCCCTACTAATAATAAAGCACTTGTGCGTATTATGAATGTTGGTTCTCTTGATACGGCGTTTATGATGGTGAAGTAAGCAATGCCTATTAATTATAACTGATGTCTTTTAGAAGAAACTTCTGCATCCGTACAGCATCTTCCGGAGCCCATCCCTTTTCCTTTATTATGCTGGTGCTCTGGCAGCAAATAGCCCATTGCGAACTTTTGCATTTAAAGAAACGAAACATTTAACACATATCGTACATCGTGGACGTTTGGCGAGTTACTGTTTCTACATGTTGAGTTGTTGGTTGACGTCAGAGACATGTTGGTGAAATTGTCGCGCCGATCTTTTCCTTATTTTCATCTATCTATGCGTCCATATCGCACTAGTACCATGTATATTAGGTATCAACAGTTGTTCACTACACCACGACACAGTGACACTAAAGAGCTGTCTCCATTACAATCGTAAAATATTATTGCTCTCGAAGATAGTTGTGACTTTCGTGCTCAGAAAATCCAACAGCATCAGCAGCGATTGCGTAAAGCCAGTTTAGAACGTCACGCAAGTTACGCACAAGAAAAATTTTAAACCTCCTGGATTACGCGTAATAACTTCTCATATGTCGAATAGCTCCCTCTATTAGCTCACACAATCTTTCTATTATGTTTTCAAGATATGCATGAATCATTCTCGGCTGCCGTTGCCTGCCGAGCACGTGCTTTAGAGCACAATCAACAAGAAAGTTGCTACCTGAAACACTAGCTATAAAACCACAAAATAATAAAGGAACTGCTGCTAGCCCTCAATTTTCAGCTTAATGATGCGCAGCGTCCATCACTGCAACACCGCAAGCGTCCGGAACGCAGGCGTAGCGCATTGTGCAAGTTCACCGTCCGCTGTCTTCGTGTTTTGTGCGCGGCTTCCATTAGGCCCACTTATTTTGCGGTAACGTGCCAGCGCGCGCCGGGTCTCTAAAAGCTACACCATCACCGCGTCATAAACACAGGCCTCCGTGGCAGAGAGCACCGTCAAGGCCTCGTGAGCGAAAGTGGGAACCATGGAAACGGCTTCTGGAACTCGTCCCACGGAATCTCTAAAGACAGAGAACTCCACGTAGAAAGGAAGAAATAGAGGGGAAGGAAAGGTGAGAAGGTTAACAAGAGAAAGAATGCCGGTTCTTGAACGAAGCTCAGGCAGAGGAAGCCAGGAAGCTTCCCTATTGAAAGTGCAGAGTCTGGAAAGCTGGGTTTCTCAGCAGGCCGCTAATTTCATTTAGCTCAGGCAAAGTAACTCGATCATTAAGCGGTCCATTCGCTACAAATTGAGGGGAGAATTCAGTGGAGAGACCTGCAAGTGTTGCTGCATTCTTACGTTCTTAGTACGGTTCCTCGTCTTGGCTGAGGCGCAGGGTACAGCCAGAGTAGCGGGTCGTTGCAAGAGAGCAATTTTTAAAAGAATGATGGTGTGGGGACGTTGGAAGCTGGCTGGCCCATATACGAAGTGCTATTTTTTAACTAGTGCTTCCGGACACGGGATATTAGAAAGAAAACAAGTACACCAATCAGTGTAGTTTTCTAAATCTTCACAACCTAAGCTTTCGTATCGTCAACTCCACATTTCTTTTAGTTTTACAGTCTTCTCTAGACTGTCAAGAAAGATAGACAGTCTTTCTTTGACCTAAGAAATGAGAGAGAGAAGAAAAGTGCTTATGTTGCAAGTTATAGTTAAAAGCTGCAAGCTGCAAGTTATAGTTAAAAAAGATAAGCAGCAGCTTGTATTCCGTTCAGAAATGACTTCCCTATCTTAGTTGTAAAGAGAAATGCGACAAGGTATGCTACCGTTGGCTCTATGGAATACCTGCTGACTTCTCAAGTGTGCGGAATTCTTTTATGTTCCTGAAGACAGGCAACGAACAATGAAAAATGTATGTGGTGCTATGCGTACAACATCTCATGGACTTCGCGCATAGTAAAAGGAATAGTCTCTGAACGCCCAGAATCTGGTCGCTCTAAACAAAATCGAAACACTACTGCATTTTCCGTACGCGACGCGCTTTTAAGATCTGTCAAATGTCATCGGAAGAAGCAATTCCTACGCACGAATGTTACGTTATACCACACAAAATAATCCTTGGCCTAGCGATGAAACAGAGCAATCTTCAATAACTGAACAAATAACAATCATAAGCTGAAACAGTGAGACCAATGAGTCATAAAAGGAGAGTAATAGAATATCTAATGATCGGGGGTCTTCAATTGTTGGAATTATATGTTATGTATGATGAGGTACATAAATTTGAGGTGGGACAACATCGCACTACTGGCTAACTTGTGAAGACCGATCTCTGATAGCATTTGTGTGGGCGAGTCAGTGCGCCTATATCTGTTACAGATAAAACGCGCGGCTTTCCGCTGGGCAGTCTCAATAGTACCTATGTGATTTTGGGTATACGGAAACCATGCCACGCTCGCATATTCTGAGACAGGGCGTACAATTGTCACATATGCCAGAAGCTTGGCTTCCCTTGTAGAGTATCGCAGCGACCGCTTTAAAAACATTAGCTTTTGCATCGCTTTGCTTGTGACGTGTTCCACATGTGCCGACCATCCTAAATCTGACGATATGACGACGCCCATGTACTTATACTGAGTGAAGGTATTAAGAATGATGCTATTGTAGCCGTACGGTAAGGAAAATGTTGATTTCTTTCTGGTTCACCACAACGTTTACGATACGCCACAACGTATGACTCAATTTTTTTTTCCATACTTGTTGCTATTCTGACCACCTGGTAGAATCGTCGTGTATGGTATTGCGACTGCAGTCACGTATCGTGACTCTAACTGATAGTCGCAATAGCGTATAGTCGAAATAGCTTGCCGTCTAGCATAAATGCCAACAGAAGACAATGTCGCAGCTTTGGGCAGTAAGCGAGGAACGCAACGTTGCCAGGTCGAGGCTATCACGTCGACAGCCAGAGTTTGGCACGTTAAGCCGCTTCGAAAACACACAAGGCGTGCACGAAGAGCGCAGCACAAGGTAACATCAAACGCGAAACACTTCTGGAAGTGACGGGGCCCTGAGCTTCAATCGAAAAAGAAAAAGAAAAAGCTTGCGCTGATCTGACGGCAAAGCGGTCGTATACCGAAAGTTTGAAACCTAAGAAACAAAGCGTGAGGAACTTTGAACTGAATGAAGCCAAAAGGAAAGCGCTTGTTCTGTCGAATGTCCCTGACGCTTGGCAGGTTTGGGTAACGTGAACAAAACATCGCAGTGACAACTTGTCTCAGAAGGTCTTCAAAAAGTAAGGCCTTGCCGACATGAGTCTTGCGCTGTCGTAACACGTCTTCTTGAGTTTCGCGTCGCAACGTAACGTTAGAACCTCGCCTCTGGCTACTTGGAAGAACATCAATCAGCGTTCCTGTCGGGTTTCGCTGATACTTCTGCGCGGTGTTTCAAAATCAGAGCCGTTATCGTATTTTGTCTTCTAGTTTTGTTGTAGCCCTCTTAATGTAGAAGAAAAAAGTTTAAAAAATCTTGGAAAGCCATGCGCTTCAAAATGACACACTTCGTACATATGGAGAGAAGTGGTCCAAATGGCGATAAAATGGCGATGAAATAATGAAAGTTATTTCCTGGGGGTACTATGTGATCAGTCTACGGCCGCTAAGAAAAGACGTAAACCAGCATAAAGACACAGAATTTGCAGAGCCATCTCTGCCTCGCTGCCTCCTACAGGGGTCGTTTTTATACTCCAGACCGCGAGCCACGGAGCCTTGGGAACATGCAAGGCAATGTGATACTCGCTGTATATGTAACACCTGGCCTATGCCATGGTTGGAAACATCAACTTTTTTAGAGTAGCTAAGGTGCGGTGTTGGTGGCTATATGGGTGTCCTGGGCATTTCAGAGCGTGTTGCGAATAGTGCATGTTTTGCATAGAGGGTACCTCATACTGAGCCGTTGAGCTGAGATTGCGTTGTGTCATTTGTGCTTCTTAGCGGTTGAGAATCAAGACGAGGACCAAAGGAGGAACGTACACACACTGGCACATTATTAGTTCCTTGTTCTTCTTCTTGCTCAGCCTCTAAATAGTATGGCATACCAACGAGACGAGATTGCTACCCTAGTTTTTAGATGCGAAGCAACTTACGGGTGGGGCTATGTCACTCACTCACTCCCTCCATCCATCCGCCGTGTGGCGTCCACACCCGCACTGCGCATGCGCATCCTCCTCCCCCTCCTCTCCTTGTCTCATCTCCTCTACTCTCGGCATTCCTCCTGTCCTCTCCGAACGCCGCGCGTTGACTCGGCAAACGCTCTTTCTTCGATGAACGCTTTACCAGCCAGCTTGCAAGAAACAAGAACGCGCCCTCGCCCTCGAGAGACAACGCTGACGCAGGCTGCGCCTGCTAGCATCAAACCGATGCAAACGCGACACCTAGCCAAAACGATGCAAACGCGGTGTGCAGCCCCCGTGCTGATTCGCATCGCCTCATGGCCCCTTTAGCGGGAGATGGTGTAATTTAACTTTTTCCAGCTTTCTGTGGTTAACAATAGCGTCGAGCTTTCGAACATGCTGAAAGGTACCACGAAGCTCGTACAAGCTTTGTCGGTAAGCGAGAGCGTTCTTCTGAGACGACGCTTTGGTACTGGTCTCTGTTCCTGCAGGCTCCTGTGCCGTCCACGAGCGTCAGCCAGCTCACTCCTAGGCGGGCGTGCTGGTGCAGGAGAAACAGAACCGATAGATGGAGAGTGTGTGAGCTCACTTGCTGGTGCATGCGCAACTTAGGTGCTGATGTAGCGCGCACAGTGCGGTTGAACATATAACCGAATACGGGCCCTTTGTGCGATGCCATCGCGACGCTGTTTGTTGGTAAATAACGGTATGTCTGGTTTCCGTGTGCCGGGGAGCCTATTCTCTATGTCTGTTCTGTCTGTGTGCGTACAAACTGTTTCGCACTGAGTTCAACGTAAAGGCGTTCGCGTCGAGCCAGACGCGGCGCGCGTGACCTCGGCATGACTGGCTTGGCGCCGTCCCACGCCTTTGCTGTACTACACTACGCACGCCTATGCTATCCTAGAGCTGGTTGGACGCCAAGAGGAGACGTATGTTCTCGTGGCGCCGAGCTATGCACGAACGCATAGCTTTGAGAGACGCTGTGCACGAACAATGATGATGATGATGATGAACCTCTTTATGGCGCTCACCCGCTCAGGGGGATGGGCCAAGAATCGGGCGGCAGTGGTCAGTCAAACTGGGGTTGTGTCGAGAGGGACTGAGCCAAGAAGAATAAGAATTAGAAGGGGAAAAAAGGAACTAGAGAAAGAAAAAAATTACAGCATATCCACGGAGTGAATGATGATGAGTGGGCGAAGTTCGGGATGTGCATCGTAGATCTGCCGAGTTCCGGATTAATTTAGTTAACGCGCATGCTACGAATCCTCACGGTTCAACTATGCACAATGCACAAGTGAAATCTCCCACCGGCACTTCATTGCAAGTCAAGATCCAGTGTGTATATATATATATATATATATATATATATATATATATATATATATATATGAGCTGTCGGTATTTCTCAATCAAGAAACTCGCTAGGAGACGCTGCCTGCGCCAACGTTGTCTCTCGCGTTTGCCGGGGCAGTGTCGAGTTTGCCGGGGAGCGCGTGGCTCCCGGCGCTCGCGGCGAGGGCGAGCGCCAGGAGCCACGCGCTCGCCCTCGGCGCGTGCGTGCGCTCCAGCAGGCACGCGCCGGTGGCTACCTACTACTAACTACTACTACTACTACTACTACATACATCGGGGACGCACGAAATGGCTGCTAATGGGGAATGAGAGACAGAAGAATTCGGCTTTTAGTTAACGCGCACGCTGCGAATTTTTTATTGTTCAACAACGCACAGGAGAAATCTCCCACCGGCACCACCTTGGAGGTCAAAGCGTAAGACTGGTTACGCACTACTACGACTACGACGAGGGACGAACGGGTGCCGCTTTGAGGAGCTTCGCCCCTAAAAATCACAGCATATTCACGGGGTGAATGATGATGAGTGGGGCGAATCTCCAGAAGGAATCATCGGTAAACCGTGAAACTCTTCCGTGCAATTCGCCCCACAATTAAAAGTGAAACACTTGAGTAAATGTCATCAAACTATTATAACATCTCGCATCTTTCATCATCAACTACAAGTACCGCCATCTAGTTTTATAACATCTCGCGCATGCTACGAATCCTCACGGTTCAACTATGCACAATGCACAAGGGAAATCTCCCACCGGCACTTCATTGCAAGTCAAGGTGCAGTGCCTATATCTTTATATATATATATATATATATATATATATATATATATATATATATATATATATATATATATATATATATATATATATATATATTGTAATGGCGAAAAGCTGCACTGGGGCTCGGACGCTCGCGCTTGAAAAAGCGTGCGGCAGAAGCAGAGAAAGAGGAAGTCAGATTAGAACAGCCGGCCTGCAGCTAAGGCGCTGTGTCTGTCTCGTTCTTCTTTACAATGGCGCAGTCGACCAACACGGAGCCGTCTCTGTCCACGACCCAGCCGCAAATCATAAGCGAAACGCAGCTGTGAACTCGACTTGGCTGCTGATGGTACCCGCCGGGAGACCGCCGTCCCAAGCCACGGGTGCACCATCTGAGGACGGCGCCCTGGACTGGTCCGGTATCCGACCAGCCCACCACGTCCACGAATCTGCTGCCCACCCTTGTTTCGCCGCGGATGCCGCCAGCGGGATCACCGGGGCCACCGTATTGTCTCCGGACACCACGCCTGGTGCTCTAGGCGGCTCACCCGGCAATGCAGCAGAGCACGTGAGTTCCATCGCGCAAATGCGTGACACGCTCTTCACGTTAATTAACGCGGACCCTGCGCTCTCCGCCGGAACACTTAGCGGCTCCCCCGAGAGTGCCGTGGAGTTCTTGCGAGTAATCAGCGTACTCTTAGAAACACCCTCCTCCATGGCGTCCTCTACTGCTCCGTTGCTTCCATCGGCCGCTTGGAAAATACCGACGTTCCGAGGATTCCAAGATGATGCTGATCAGTGGATCGAAGACGTGAACGTACTCGGTGCCCGGTATGCCTGGCCGGACCAGTACAAGCTGCTCGTGGCCATCAACAACATTGGTGATGCGGCCGCAGCATGGCACCGGTACGAGGGCGTCAGCCAACACTCCTGGCAGGAATGGAGCGCCAGGCTGACCGCCGTTTTCGGACGGATTCGCCTCCATAACCCTGTCACCAGCGAATCCGACCGGTACACTTCCGAGGAAGCAGCTCAGGAGGAGCACTGCCTCGAGGCTGCAGCTTCGAACTGCAGCTCATCGGCAGAGAGCATCACGGCCTGCCCTGACATGATGATCGGTCTCAAGCTGTGTTTGTCTACACAGATTTCAACAGAAGGGACCGAATTCCAACCACATCACTCGGACCACGTTTTCTCCAGTGATTCTGCCCAGCTGACATGTGAGTCAGATGTCGAGGACCAGCCATCCATAACGACTTCCATTGCGCCCCCTGAACACCGTGCGCAACACGAAGCGTTGTTGTTTGCCAGGGAACCTGCCTCTGACCTGTGTAGAGATGATGCCTTCCAGGAAACATATCAAAACAACTCGCAGTCATGTCCCCGGCCGTTAAGGCAGTCATTGGCCGAGTGTGCTGAAGTTCCCAATTCGCCCTGCTGCGCCCCTCCAGAAAGTGGCAATGTCTATACCGCGGATGAGGCCACTTTTATCAAAGATCCGTCACTACAGCCAAAGTCTACCCCTGGCTTGAACGTCGCCCACACACCCCGGGACGTGGACGCCATTCCTTCAAAAGGGTTATCATCAAGGTCCGTTGATTCAGGCTCTTCGCTGGCCTTGACAAAGGCAAATGATCATGGTCAGTGCAACCGGCTAGTCCGACAGATGGTTGTACAGGGCTCAAGTCCTCCCGGTCACAAGCTGCAACGAAACGTTTGCCCGCTGCGACCACGACACAGACATTTTCGGCTTCCTGGTCCGCCACTGGCGAAATTTCGCCCGAACTCGCCGCGGACGCAGGATCGACCAGCGAGGCACAGCCAATGCCGCCCGCCGGACATATTCGGCAGACCATGCTCGCAACGCGTGCAACAGCGGCCGCAACGCTGTAGCCAGTTTCGCCCACCAGAGACTTAACTGAGTGACACCTCGACAGGAGAAATCATTGTGTAGCCAAGATGGACCACAGTGACATAGCCAGTGCCGCCCGCCAGACGCGGTTTCGGCCGTTACCGACACTCGCAGTCGTGGCCGAGTGTAATGGCGAAAAGCTGCACTGGGGCTCGGACGCTCGCGCTTGAAAAAGCGTGCGGCAGAAGCAGAGAAAGAGGAAGTCAGATTAGAACAGCCGGCCTGCAGCTAAGGCGCTGTGTCTGTCTCGTTCTTCTTTACAATATATATATATATATATATATATATATATATATATATATGGGTTGCCGGTGAACGCTTCTCCAACGCGAGCAGTCGGCATTTCTCAATCAAGAAACTCGCTAGGAGACGCTGCCGGCGCCAACGTTGTCTCTCGCGGGCGAGCGCGTGCCGGGAGCCACGCGCTCGCCCTCGGCGCGTGCGGGCCTCCCGGCAGGCACGCGCCGGTGGCTACCTACTACTACTACTACGACGACGACTACATACATCGGGGACGCACGACCCACGCCTTAAGGAGCTTCGCCCCTAAAAAGCTGAACGGTCCAATAGTCAGACTAACAGATGGAATAGAAGGAATGCAAGAGTAGCGAAACGTTTCTATACGAAGACTACGAGGTTCAGTTTTGGCACAAGATGGATTGGGAAGTACAAATAGAATTACAAATCGACACACACTGTCTTTGTCTTCTTCTACAACTGCTGCAAGTGCTTGCACGTGCAACATGTGCTTAACATGGAGTTAACCCATAAGGGACTCCTGTCAAGGCAGAACTGACCACTCAGGGACGACCGGGACGGAATAGTGTTGATTGATTGATTGATTTCTGTGGTTGAGGTGCCAAAACAACGATATGATTATGAGAGACGCCGTAGTGGAGCGCTCCAGAAATTTGACCACCTGGGGTTCTTTAACGTGCACTCACATCGCACAGTACACGGAAGCAACTTGAGCCGGCTCTTTTGTAAACTATTCAGCCAGCGGTGTGTGCACAACTGTGAGCTCTTCAAAGCCATGGTCCCTTCAAAGTTAGTTAGTTAGTTAGTTAGTTAGTTAGTTAGTTAGTTAGTTAGTTAGTTAGTTAGTTAGTTAGTTAGTTAGTTAGTTAGTTAGTTATTGTCCTTGTTTCTCTCTTCTTGATACACAAATAAAGAAGGCAGCCGAATTCCTTTTTACCTTACTCTCTCTTTATCTCCAGCAAGTCATGTACAACAAAGCAGAGCAGAACCTGCCTCCCTCAAACCATCGAAACGGAATAACAAGACAGTTTCTTTGAGCGTAATAATCTGCGTAGCCGCTGAAGTGTCGGTCAGAGAGGAACTTATTTTTTCAACCTGTCACAGCAAGCTGGGCACAACCGAAGAAGCACAGAATATGCTGCAGTTTGTTAGACACTAGTAAAACGTCAATTGTATATCGACATTTTATTCCCTCATCTATACCAACCGCCAATCGATAACACGTTCTGCCTGTGCTGTAAAATTCGCTAAGTGCGCCCACCTTTTAGTGGTACACCAAAACACCAATATACACGTGTTAGCAAGGGTTGCCCATACGCGTGTTGGGGCGCCATCTCAAGTATAACGGCACGTTGCTTTGTAGCTGCGCCATGAAAACGTACCGTACAATAGCAGTAAAGCAAACCAGATAAGACCGTAATGACTCCTGCTGTCGTGTTACCCTGGCTACAAGGCAAGGCCATCGTGTTACTCTGGCTAAGTATGCTAAGATAAGGAGAAACCAGGCCAACAGAGCCCCATACGAGCCCGCTGTCTTACGTAGGCACGCACCGTTTGCTTAAGTACCATGTCTTTCCTTTCTCCTACACAGCAAATCAGATTGTGTCGCTGCTGCTACGGAGCTAGTTTGTTGCACCAATCCAACCGATAGCCATACCGCAAATTGTGCAATGCAAGGACCGGATATCGCCGTCCTTCTGATGCTCTCTCTGCCATTATTTGCGCGGTACGCGATCAATGAAGGCTGCATAGCCTCGGTGCATCTCCTGCTTTTTGCTAAATCAACCGCTGTGAACGCGGTGCGCTAAGGACCAATGATGTAACTATTTCTGACGTGTGCCCGATCGCACTCATAGTCAACTGATAGTTAATGTTCATTTGCGTTGTGAGAAATTCATCGTTTTTCCGTACGACTGATAGCACTTAGTTATATTTTGTTACAGCAGGCCCCGCTTCGCACATTTGACTATATTTTGAGTGCAATTTCTTTGCACTCCATTGTTTCATTAGGTAACGTTTTATGCGATTTACAATGCCTGGATGTTTGCTGTGCTTGTTTCTTTCTAGGTCACAAAAATTGCAGCAAAAACAAAAGTGTTTTGTATACCAAGGTCCTACAGAGTCGAGTGAAAGTAGCCAAAGCGTCGAGTAAAGGACCGAGTTTCGCGAGTATGCTGTTATTCATGCGTTAACCACATCTGTGCAACTAGGGCATTCGCGTATTTAAGTATTTAGTCCACAGGCACTGCTTCCACATTCCAAATGGAAGAATAGGTGCGGAACAATGCCGTCTCATCACAGTTTATATTGCAACAAATTGGAATTATTGACAGGATCAGAAGCTGTTGAGCTTCTTACCTCTTGTCTCGTACATAGCTTGCGGGTTGTTTGCTCCTGTATGCTGTGAGATATTAAGCATTTAAGAAACTGAAGTCCGTTTGACGTGGTCAATAAATTCTTAACAAGTCTCCTCTCGAATTACGAAAGGGCATATATTGAATTCCTTTAGCAGTGTTCTTATAGAGCAGTGTCTATCATTACATACATTATGAGAGTTCATATCAGAGGTTCTGCTATTGCGGCTTTACATGTTGTTGTTTGTCACCTGCGTGAATAAACTTGAGGAATACGCAAACACTTGTTAAAAAGCGCGACTGCGTAAGTCAATGGAATTTTATACACGGCTCACACTTGACGTATTTTGCAAGTTGTGGTCTCAATTTCCGTACTATTGCCTCTGTTAGCCCCGAGCAACCGACCGAGGCACAAGCCATGACCAAACACCATCAAATCGGCTATAGCCGGGGCCAATAGCTAATATGAGAGAAAACAATGCAACGGCAATAGGGTCTTTTAAGCGGCGTTAGTTTTCCGTGCGTTAACGCCGTACCGTTGTCATGGGCACGTGGCTATTGCAGACAACACGCTGCTGCGCACATATGGATAGTAGTCCTATGTGCACAGCAGCGTCAGTCTTTCACCCCGTCTTTCAGAATAAAAAATTCACAGCATATCCACGGAGTGAATGATGACGAGTGGGCGAAGCTCGGGAGATTCACCGTAGATCGTGCCGAGTTCCGGATTAATTTAGTTAACGCGCACGCTACAAATCCTTATGGTTGAACTATGCACAAGTGAAATCTCCCACCGGCACTTCATTGCAAGTCAAGATCCAGTGCATATATATATATATGTGGGTGGCCGGTGAACGGTTCTCCAGCGCGAGCAGTCGGTATTTCTCATTCAATAAACTCGCTAGAAGATGCTGCCTGCGCCAACGTTGTCTCTCGCGGGTGAGGGCGCGTTCTCCTTCTTTATGAGCTGGTAGAGCGTTCATCTAAGAAAGAGCGTTTCCATAGTCAACGCGCGCCTTTCGCTCTCTCTCTGTCTCTCTCTCTCTCACAAGACAGCAGATGGAAGAGTGAGAGAGAGAGAGAGGCACGCGCCGGGAGGCACGCGCCGAGGGCGAGCGCAAGCCTCCCGGCGTTGCATGGCGTTGCATGGTATTGTGAGTGGTGTAGGTTACACGATACGCGTGAAAACCAACCCACAGCTTAAGGAGCTTCGCCCCTAATAACCTGTGCCAACAGGGAGGTCACGGTATTAGGGCGCTTACAGCACGGCGACCCTCCACTGCTAAAACACCCTGATGCTGCGGAGAATTACCGCTCGCATGTGTACATGGTTGCATTTTCGATGGAGGCGAAAATGCCAGAGGCCCGTGTACTGTGCGTTGTCAGTGCACGTTAAAGAACCCCAGGTGGTCTAAATTTCCGGAGCCCTCCACTACGGCCTTTCTCTCCTCTCTATCTATTTCACTCCCTTTCCCCCACCCCCACGGACGCTTAGCCGTGCTCCCTACATGGGCTGCAGAAAGTAGCGTCCTTTCCTAACCGAACCACAATCATCATCATCATCATCATACCACATGTGGTACGTCGTCCGCCCGTACCAGTAAAGGAATACTGTTACGTTGAAAGACGCAAGAGGCGAAGCTATATACAGATGTATTTACAAGGGAGCCCAAGCAAGCCTCAAACGTCCTCGTCGTCTTAACTCGACTCGCTTGTTGGCTGACAGTGGTACCGGTCCTTAGCAATATATTCTCACGGAGAAAGCATTTACTATGCTGTAACGGATACGCAAAACAAAACAGGTATGCCGAACGTACATAAAGTCGCGTGTTGCTACATCGTAATAAATTTTTATAATAACTTAAATACCCTCATTTAAAACTTTAAAAATCTGCAAATCTTTTACCCTCGTTTCATTTGGTGAAAGAGGACACCTTCATATTTTCGAAAGGGGCTGCGCGCTCTTTTTATGTTTATAGTTATTCTGATGAAACAAGAAACGTGAGCGTACACAGTGTACGTGTGTTTCGGTATTAGCGTTTTCCTTCATTACTAACTAACGCTTGGCAGAAACGAGGCTGAGCTTCGTTCCGCATTTTTAGAAAACACGATACCCCATAGGATGCTCTCAAAGAGGAAGGTCGCGCTTTTGTTCGCCTCGTGGTGCGGTGTTTACAATGTAAGACGATCCGAGATCACCCGAAACCCAGCGCTCGATGAAAAGAACATATTAGCGGTGCGCCATTTCGAACCCCGAGTATGAGCAACACAATACGCGAAAAGCAAGCTATGTTTATGTCCTCGAGGCATAATAAAAGCTCTTGTCTTCTTTATTCTTTTATACACTCGTACATAACTTCGATACCATGCTAGCCTTATTGAAGTTGTTTTGAAGACGCCAAATTTATCCACGAGGTCTTTGCCTTTCTTCCTTCGTTCAATCGCCGTCGTCCCGAAGGTGATATCTGTATTTTATTTCTAAAAAGCCTTAGAATAACATGATACGCCAGGGCAGCGAGACTGATGCAAGAAATTGAGCGTACTAAGAAAATGAAAGCAGCGGGTCGCCTTTTTGAAGCTCCTTATAATCGAAAATGAAAAGGTGTTCTTTTTTCTGACAAGCCAGTCAGTTTGCTCGAATATAAAGAAACCTACCGTACTTAGGATAGACGCGTAATTTATTCATCGAAGGAAATGACTCGTGCCTACTCTATTCTTTGTAAACTTCATAAACAGATGCACAATGCTCAATTATATATACATAGTTCCTTGTGAAAGTAATGCGCGTGATTTTATTGTAACGCCACTATTCATGGATGATGATGATGATGATGATGATGATGAACGCGGTAAAGCCGGTTGGGGAATGGGGTGAAGGGTCTGCCCTTCCAGTGAGAGCCGGTCACCATATGGAGGAATATTATGAGCAGCGTCGTTAGTCGATTTCTTCTATGCCCACGCCGAATTAAGGCTGTTATCCATAACGGTTTGTTGCAGAGAAACCCTTCTTGCGTTATATTTTGATCTTGTCGTTTTGACTGGGACAAGGTCGAACTAAACACGCAGTTATGCCTAATCACTCGGTAGATCCTGCATAAAAGATGACACTAGAAGGGTTGAACGCTAAATGTGATATCATGATGTCGTGAAGTTTTCGTGGCTGCATGTCTTGAAGGCACATATGACACAGTATAATACTCATATAAGGGGTGCCAAATGATCCTGTGTGAGCGATCAGCGCCAAGCAGCACGTGCAAGCGCTATATAAGAGGCCCCTCTTTATTTTACGCACGTTTCACAAGGAAAAATGCTCTAGGAATAAAACGATTGCAGGATTGATTCTTTTTTCTTTACAGCTCTATGCCAGACGCCAGGCAGCGTGTATTCCGAGTTTAAATTTTTCTCTCTGCTAGAAACAAGTCTTGGGAAACAATCTCGCTTTATAAAACCACGCTGCCGTCAAAGAAGAGCGTCAGAAATAAAACCTTCTTGCAGGCTAGTTGTATCATGCCGATAGGGTGTTGTACGCTCTTTCCTGTCTTCCTTGCTTCCTTTCTACTCGCGCAGTGCAATACCCGATCGTCAGAAAATTCTGCGCCTATGATTTTCAAAAGATTGCTAAGGCTGTTTGCATCACAACACATCGCTCTTTCTTCGTTCCGTTTGACTTGGATTCGTCAGCATGAATCAATCCATTTCTGCTAAACCTTAGTGAGCTGGTGTAAGCGGAATAGAATGCGCAAGTAAGAAGCACTTCAAAGCAGAAGCGAAAGGCAAACGTACGCCCCTAAAAGATGTTTATTATGAGTGTTCGTCTTCGCAAAGAGAGTCATCATTAAGTGCACATAGTTACGTTTATTCCAACAAAGCATAATGGATGCACATCGCCGTATTCAAGATTTTCGGTCGTGCGGAAGCACAGAGTCCTTGAGCACGTTCTCATCTGCAGACATGCCGTTTCAGAGTTTCAGAAATGCTGCGAAAGAACAGGTTCTGCTTGCAAAGCATTCTGAGTGTCTTGTGAATGAAAAATGAGGAGCACGCAGTCCTTCCCTTGTAATTGTCTTTTTGACGATGCCTTACAGCGCAGCAGAATGTAAATATGGCGTTTGATTTTTTTTTCGTGACTGCCTTCTTATACAATACAAGTAAGTGGAACTGTATAAGAATGGCGGCACCTAAATACTTCCTTCCCCCCTCTATTTCTTTCTGGTGAATTCGTCGCATTAGGAAGAACGGGAAAGGCGGGAAAGGCTAGACTGATCTTAGGGAGCTAACAAGGCACGCGTGTTAGAATTCAATTTTCGGCTCATTATTATAATTTTGATTCTTTACCACACGAATTGTGTGTGACACGAGAGAGCTGCGTTATACAAGGCAAGCCTGACTAGGCGACTCAGAAAGACGGAGGAACAGAGCACAGTGTAAAAGAAAAGAATTTTCATCACAAGGAAATAACCGCAGTATCACCTGTCGCATTTACTTTCATCCCAGTTTGAACTATCCGCTTAATCGAGACTATGCCCTACAATGCGAAGAGATAGTACTGAATTATCTGAAGCCCATCTGTGAATACTGTTCGCCGTATGAAACAAGGAAAATTTAAGTAGTCTTAAGATGAGAAATCTTCTCAACAAGAATACGCAATGCGTTGGATTAAGCGCGCTTGCCTAGCTGAAAGTAATTTTATTGAGTTGCGTAGCCTCTGCTTTCTTTTATGCTTTCTTGTCGGCAGAATTTTTTTATCTCTCTTGTGATAAACGGAATACGCAGAGCGATACTCTTAATCCTGTCCCACGTAAGTTCCAGCTGTAAGTATGAAAAAATGTTTCGCTTCCTTAAGGATAATTTGCGCCCCAGATAAGATATAAAATATGAGGAACAGCGCTTTGGTTGTCTGTCTGGTCCCCTCGGTCAAATGCTGTACTGACGCGTATAACTTATATATAGCTGGACAATGAGCTCTAAACGTGGTGTCGATTTAGTCTTAAATCGAACAAATGACAAAATATAATAATCTGCAACCAAGATGAGTCCCATGGCTTCGGTTGCATACGACTCGCCCCGCATAACTAGGCAAAAAATAACGGTGACGGCATCCACTGTTTCGGATAAAACTCGCTGATGAACTCGGATCCGCATAATATTCCCGCCCGTTGCGGTTAAAATATCAGGAGCACTGTTTTATCTGGAACCTACGTGGCGCAAGAACGTACGAAGGCTGCGTCAACTCCTTCCTCAAGCGTGCTCGTTGGACAAGACAAACGTCGGTTTGGTTTCTTTGCCTCTTCGCTGCATGAACTGTGGCTCTGAATTTCAGCACAGTTGACATCCGTGCTTGTCTGTACATTATCGTCCAAGAAAGCAGCACTGGGTGACACAAGACGCGACTACACAGTGCTATGGTTGACACCACGCTATTTGTACGGCTACGTATGACGCGTTGCTGCAAGTTCATTGTCTCATCGCTTCTCCCACCCATCACGCGTTCTTGGGTGCCCCTGGTATACTATGCTCTTTCGGAAGGCCCTGTGAAGGGATTTCAAGCCAACTGTTCGCGAGTCACGGCATGCTGTTCTCACCGCTTCTCCCGATACATCAACAGGTATCACTTGCGTCATCAGTTCTCTAGGTATTACATGTGGCAGTGTTTGCTACAGAAAGCTCTGCTTTGTTGCTGTGTTAGTAAGTTCAAAGTTTTTGTGGTCAATATAAAATTATTGGCGCCGACAGGGTTCGTGCATACTCTACATTCGACGACCACTGTGTAATGCTATAGTACTATGAGCAGCACGGGAGAGACAGAGGCAGTGCTGCTGCGTTTGAACATAAATTTCCGTTGTAATTATATTGGGATATCAATTATATGGTCACTACTCCGGAATGTTCATTGTAAGCACCAGTGGCGGCGTTGGTCTAATTACTTGTGCAAGGAAAAGGCTATTTTTGCCTAATTAGAGCTATGGTAAATAAGGGGTCATTTCAGAAGTCCTCAGAAAGCTTAGATAGCAAGGATCCTTGGCAGTGCTATCCTTGGCTCTGCTATCGCAAACGCCATTGACCAGCGGAGCTGTGGGGGCTCAGCAAAGAACCTTCTTCTTCGGGGGCCTGGCAAGTCTCTCTCTCTCGCTCTCTCTCTCTCTCTCAGTTTCTCTTTCTGTAGCACATAACAAGATTTTTCACAGTCTTCAGTACATCACAATCATAAAGCTTCCATGAATGCATATTCCGCAAGAGTGGGTGTACAGCCATCTGGCTTTGAGCAATGTTGCCGCGGCAAGAACATTTATTTTTTATTTATTTTTATTTTATTACTCTCACTAACACTGTCGCTCTTTCTCTTTCCGCATCTCCTCTCCTCATTTCACAGTCTCTGTGCCAAGATTTGAGCTGTGGACCCCCACGGCTGGAACTCAAGCTTGTACACTGCAGCTTCGCAGTTAAAAATATACCTGTTTACTATAGGTGTGCTTGTTATCGCAAGTTGCAGTGTAAAACCGTCTTCACGCATACCTTTCACACGCCGCTTTCTTTTTTCGAAAATGATCAGCAGCTATAAGGGAGCCCTCGTTTTCCAAGACTGTTGTCTAATCATTCCTTATCGCTCTCTTGCCAGTGATGCTTCTAGCATTTCAAAAAGACTTATTTGTTCCTATTGTTTCTACCGAGGTCACTTTCTGAACACTTCCCACCTGAGCGAGAATAAGGCGCTAAGGGAAAGTCGGCAACATCGACGGGTTCTTGGCAGCCCTTCTCATTGAAGAGCCCACTTTCACCTGCCGTGCTCCCCCTCTCCAGTGACTGACCGACAGCCTGGCCTGTTTGTTTTATGCTTGCGCGTGAAAAGGCGGCAGTCTATAGGCCACGCGCACAACATCATCGAGAGAGAACACTGCCAGACGGCCAGCGGAGAGAATCTCCAGGCGCCGTCGGTAATGGTCTCCGCGCCCTTGTCTACTCCTGGCTCGATACTTTCGTCGATGCTGCTAGCTTTTTTTTTTGTGCCACGCTGTCCCTTTCGCTCGTTCGACTTCGTGCTGTCGACCGTCGTTTTCTTCTTCCTCCCAAGCGGACGCTGCTCCTCGATCTCTGGTTCCCGTTCGCTTGTATCGACTTGTGAGTGGGCAGACGCACGCCATAAGCCCTATGCTCGATGCTCAAGAGACGCAGGTGTCGATTTACTGCAAAGCAATGTCGACGGATATATATATATATATATATATATATATATATATATATATATATATATATATATATATATATATATATATATATATATATATATATATCTTCAGCATTCCTCTGCCTATGCTGAATGCATGTAGGCCCGCCTGGACGTTATGCATAAATGAACGTTCTGCGGTGTCGCCTCTTGATGTGGGGTCCATGACTGTTGCAAGAGGTCGGCAGGATTGAGCCCCGCGTAGCATTCACTTCCCAACATTCACGTTGCATGTCATACTGCTACCACTCGAATGTTGGGGCTGTGGACGCGAAGAGGCCACCCTGCAGATTATCGGAGCGTTTCGCATTCGTACGTAATGAGTGTGTGTATCATCAGCCACTCTTACACAAGGGCGTTACGCTTCTTTCGAGGATGCTTGCGCGAGACGATATACTGGCCTGTTTAGAGTCGCACGCAAGCGGTGGTGCAACCGGTTTTTGCGTGTCCACTTGCATATGATGCCCACCTTTTATATGTCTCGCGTCCCAAATAAAACTTCAGCTGGGTTCTAGTGAGCGAACTGTGTGCATGTTTGCCCGTGTCTTTCTTTCCTCGCTGGCAAAATGTATTCATCTTACCGCGTGTCCTTCCCTGTTGCCCTATAATATTTCTTGCGACGGTAACGCTGGCTGCGACGGTCATTGCACCTTTTCTTTATTGATGTGGTGCAAGGAGACGCTGACACAGAATTAAGGCGCCGGCTATACTCCTTGACTCATGAGTAGGGGGAACGTTAGACATGCGTGGCTGAGTAAATGAATGAGCATTATCAAAATAAGGGTAGTTCCACCTCGAAAAATCACACACACACACACGCACGCACACGTATACAATTTGAAAAACATCGCAATACTCTTGACGGAAGTCTCTAATGAAGAAATAACAATGCGCATTCAACTGTGTAGCCTTCGACGCTTGATGACCACGCGAAACGTCCAAAAACTGCTTGTAATACAGCATCTAGAATTAGAATCCAATCCTCGTTGTTCTAGTCTTGCTTCAGGGATGAGGGCTACTTGAGAGAGGAATGTAACACCTTAAATCCATGAATGAATATTTATTGGTGCTGAGCGACAAACGACGAACACGTTAAATCCCAGGCTCAATTCACACTTGAGGATAGTCATTACGCATCTTTGGAAGCGTGCTCTTGATGCAAGATAACCTTTGGGACCGAAAAAATGTTGGCGTAATAGTAACCTATGAGTCCTTTATATTACTTCACTTCTCAAGATGACGGGCACATTCGCTTGGCGGAAGGAATGTATCGGCGAGGAATGTACTGGCGGATGACAATGGCGTAAGAAAAATACTCGAGCAGCACGACAACACCCTGGGTGTATTATTCTTCAAGTGGTTGCGACCTTTTTCTCCCGCTTTGCAGCGCTGTTCAACTACCATTCGAAGTTATTTCTATAGTCTTTGCCATATCATCGCGCGCATGTATTAGCTCATACGTTGGAAAATAAACACCCAGGAAGTAGATTTCTTACTAAAGTTATGGCTTAAGAGCCGCGAAAGCGCAAAACTAAAAATCTGGTAGTCGCACACGGAACCGTTGGCAGTCAAACATAGCGTGTATGTAATTTCGCATAGGCTGCAATGGTTAACATTCAGTCAAACGCGTGTGATTCATATAACCATAACCAATGCTGGTATGCGCCACACGTAGTTTTACGACCTGGCTTTCCGCTTTGTTATGGTAATTACGCTGAATTTATTGACTGTCAATAATGTTTTATATATTTTTTTGCCATGAATATACCTATCGATCGATATATAAGGTTGTAGAATGATCAATTACGTTAATGAGTTATCGACATTTTACGATATTTTTTTCCCGATCTTCAAAGCCACTCGTTCAAGTTCGCCTCGAAACAAGACAAACAAGGCTTTCGCCACAAAATACAGAGGGCACAGTATCAGCAACATGGCCGTCATTCTATCCGCAATTTAAACTGCAATTTGATTGATAGATATGCGTGGTTTTACGTCCCAAACCAGGCATGATTATGAGAGACGGCGTAGTGGAGTGCTCCGGAAATTTTGACCACCTGAGGTTCTTTAACTTGCACTGACGTCGCACAGTACGTGGGCCTCAACATTTCGCCTCCATTGAAATGCAGCTGCCACGGTCGGGATTCGATCCCGCGACCCTCGGATCAGCAGCCGAGTACCATAGCCACTAGTCCACCGTGGCGGGGCAATTGCAATTTCCTCTCTGCAAGACATCTCACACTGGAAGCGCTCGCTGCCACTCAACGCCACCAGTGTATTAGGCTAATTGGGAGTGCAAAACGAAGCGCACTTCGCTTCCGCCTTTTAACGGATGTATTGCAAATTGTCTCAATATAAGCCCCTGCCAATCCCAAACGCACGCCAACTCCAGCGACAGATGCAAAGGAATTAAGAGCGCTCGTGCTGACGCGCGGCCGCGACTACATGGCTTCGCGTGGCTGCTTTCTTCGGATTCGTTGGTTGGCCACGAATGCAAATGACTTCGTCTTTCCATCTGCGTTGTCGTCAAAGAACCTCCCCGAAGCGGCACTCCATTTGGGATCGCTTTGAATGAACCTGAATGCGTACACTCGGAAAGCTCTTCGAGTTTCTGGCTTGCACTGCTATTGTGTATGGCTAGAGCGGCTCACGTTCAAGAGCTCACAATGAAAAGAGGGAGAGGGAATACAATTTACATTCGTAAAATCACAAAACTAAAAGGAAGTAGGTTGCATTTGACTGACTGAGTTCACCGCTGGATGTTGTAACAAAGGCCACATGTTAGGCAATGGATACAAAGCAAGGGCCGAATGACACGGTAGCATGTAAGAGCATTCTTCAATCATTTTGAAAGTTCGTGATAGTTGTGAGACTATGCCTTTCATTGCTTTGCATAATGCGAAGTTAATTTACCCCGGTGCGCACCCCGGTGGCAGGGAGGTTAATTGGACGCGCTTGTGGTTAACCTCCCTGCCTTTCTCTTCCCTTGTTTCTATCTATCTATCTATCTATCTATCTATCTATCTATCTATCTATCTATCTATCTATCTATCTATCTATCTGTCTGTCTGTCTGTCTATCTGTCTATCTATCTGTCTATCTATCTATCTATCCTTCTGTTTCATCATGGATACGTGTTTTCGGCCCCTATATATGTGGGTGTTTTTTTTTTTAAGTTAAGCATTCAGTTGTTCGTCATGCAGGAATGCCGTTTGCGGAGAATTTATTTTTTCACCCTGTCGCAGCAAGCTGTGCACCACCGATGGCGCACAGAATATGCTGCAGCGATCGTTAGACACTAGTAAAGCACGAATTGTATGCCGGCATTTTACTCCGTCTACACGTCAACCGCCGGTGGGTAACACTGCTCCCCTGTGCTCTAAAGTTCGTCAAGTGCGCCCACTTTTAGTGAGTACACCAAAATACCACCCCGCGAAGGTGGTCTAGTGTCTATGGCACTCGGATGCTAGGTCGCAGGGTCTAATCCTGGCCACAGCGGCTGCTGCATTTCGATGGAGGCGAAGGTGCCAAAGTCCCGTGTACTCTGCGACGTCGGTGTACGTTAAAGTACCCCAGGCGGTCGAAATTTCCAGAGACATCCACTGCCGCATGTCTCATAATAATATCGTTCTGTTGGGGCGCAAAAGGCCCAGAAGTTATTGTTATGTGCTTTTCCTGTCGCTTTCGTCGTCTTGTTCCACGTATTTCGCGCTGTTTCATTCTAAATGGACTGCCAACTCGAACAAATATCTAATCTGCCAAGTCATACGAAAAGGACATATACAACGCTGAGTCAACTATCACAAATATAAAAATTGTCGGCCGCATGTTTGCTAGTGCTCGCTTTCCTTTCCACATAAAGGAGTCTACTGTTGGCAGACTCGTTCACGTTACTGAAACAAGGCAACCCATTAAAATTACAGTTCCTTCGCTTCTAACATGTAGCCAACTGCAACTGCAGCTTAAAAATAGTTATTGAAACATTACTTTAGAGTAAGAAATTCCTTCCCACGTTTCTTTTCATACAGCTGTTTTTACTGCAGTAGCATATAGCATGGCACATATAGCATGGCATAAATAGTAAGGCCGCCGGTGAATAGAGTCGAAAAATTCAGCACCCAAATGCACGCAACACAAATTTTCGTGAAAGGTTACCTTAAGGTGCATGCAAAAGTGCCGAATTTCAAAGCGCTGCTTGAAATTTGATGCGGGAATTCACGTAATTTTGTAGTCTATCACAGGAAGAAAGCAATTGAATTATTACGTTAGTTAATCTGTAAAAGAAGTAATCGAAACGTTTCAAAATTAGAGTAAAATATAATCGATTAGGAGTAATCTAATTCTTGCGACGGGTTGCGTAAAAGCGTGCCTGCTAGTCGCACATATTTTGAACTAGCGCCACCATTACGACGTAAGCGGGTACCAGTACTTTGGAATGGTGAACATCCGAGGCAGTGCACTATTAACCCGTCTCGTTGCCCGGCACCGCGCCGTGAAACGGTTGAACGACTTCGTGTCTGACTTCTAAACGAGCGAGCGTGGAATCGACTTCGAGTATGCCCTAATCGGAGTAAGCCACTAAAGAGCGTAAGAGAAGGTTTGTTTGGAGAGCTTCAAAAACTAGGAAACGGATCAGGCACAGACAGCGTGCTGAACGGGTCGTTTTGATTTCACGTGCTCTCTCCGGTGCCTAACGAATTCTCGTTAACCACAGTCATTACTCCTCGAACAGTATGACCAGTTAGGCGTATAAACCACTCGCAGTGCCCAAGCGAGGACTACAGAAATCCGCGGGACGAATGTGCCACGCTTTTCTTTTTAACAGAGAAGCTGTTTAGCATGAAGTTAGGGCCGTTAGGCGTACTTAAAAAACAGTAATCATCATGAAGTAAGTGCGCGTGCACTCCTATGAAATGCACAATGTGCGGCATTTACGCGCACTCCGCCAAGCCACGCCCATCCGCGTGATAGTGTAGTCTTGTGCAGTATAGTAAGAAAAGGGGGGGGGGGGGTAAAGAAGGAGGGGAGAGAGTAAAGTATTGTGTAGGCATGTACAGTACGGTATAGCAACAGCAAGGGGCGGGAAAGAGAGGGAAGAGTGAGCAGGAAGGAGAGGAGGGGAGTGGTTAGAGCATAGGATAGTCATGTATACAGTACAGTGTATCAAGGAGTGGGAAAGAAAAGTGAGATTGTGGAGGAGAGAAAGGAGGGAAGCATCATTAGCTATGCGCCGTATTTTCAGTCTTCGCCACACTGGTGCGCAGCTGCCCGAGTTCTTCTTTTTTTTAATGATTCAGTAATCAATCGTATTTTTCATGTATCCTTACTTGTTCTATATGTGGAAACAGTAGTTTGTAAGTGCATTGTATTGAAAGCGAGTAGTCGAAAATATTAGCTACTTTTCTGGTGCGCGAGACACTCGCCCGTGTCTGAATTACTGGACCTCTGTACTTTTTCAATTCCATAGGTCCACAAATCGGGTCCTCCAGGCTAAAGTTTACAGTAAGCACATCTTGTAATTGACCGAGGCCAAGTGATCCTCGTAGCAAAGGGAAGGGGGATTAGAAGAAGGGCTCTATGCGAGAGAATTCCACTCGATCGCACCTCTGTTTGCCCACGAAAAGTCTGCCCATGGTGTCTCGTCACTTGTACGTAAGGTCTACGCAAAGTCCGCCCAGACTGAGGACGTATGAACCGTAACTGTGGCTCCTATGTCACGTTGTCAAACGAAATGACGATGGCACACAATGCGACACCTCTGAAAACGTTGAAAACCCTAAACCTCGTAGATACTGCCACTGTGCCGCTATAATACAGGAATTAAATACCGAGGAGAACTCACAGGTCCTGCATAAGCCAGGCCAGCGTGACGCTCCAATCTATGGAGGACACTTTGACACCCTAAGTGTGCCATACATACACTGCTGCCTCTTTGGGAGTTTTCTTGCGGAAAGCACTGCTTTAAAGCCGCAGTGACACGCCCTCGCCTCTCCTCCTAAGTGACCCCACTGCTCACGGATTCACGAAACCTTTTAATTAAATGAACAAATAGATACTTATGTATTCATCAGGTGAGGTTCTTCGCTTCTTTTTAAGCAGTTATGAAGATGGCGCGAATTCTTGTTTGTAGATTTGTTAAAATGCCTTACTTTTTCCAGAATTTCATATTCTATGAGCCGTGTAAATTTTAATGGTGAACGTCCTTTTTAAAAACGGAATGTACTCAGAGACATGCGCTCAGGAAGAAAAGTTCCGCCTAAACTCATGCATTCCTGGCTCCTTGCTACACGGGAAAAACCTTGTAAAACCTGTCGTCTTCCGTAATGTAGGGACATATTCAGAGTTGCTAAAGCGCGTGCTTGAAAATTTGCCAAATGTAGTAAGTAGCCACAAAAATAAATAACTAAATAAACGAAGCTTCCTATACGGCATGTCGGTGAGAGAAAAAAAAAGCACGAACGACAGGAGAGCAAGTAGAGAGGCCAGACGCAGGAACACACTTGCCCTAACCGCAGTTTTCTTTTTTATTTCTTTCTTCTTTCCTCGTACAATGGTTTCCACAAACCTCAACTGTTCAGGGCAACGACACCTCACAAGTTGCTGCTGATTTGAGCTGCCCCTTGGGAATGCACCGCCAAGTGAAACGACCGAACCCGCTTGGGTAACGTCTAGTTCATGTGAGAAAGTACAACTACATAAGTTTAGAGCAGGTGGCGTTTTTGCGGACAAGGAAAAGCAGTCCCTCGGTTTGGCTTCGAGAAAGAAGCAGATTTACGAGCCACAGAGGTGCCTATGTTGTGTAAAGCCTGAGCCTGCGGGTTAAAGACTCCAGTGCATCACAGAAAACGGCCGAACCGAACTTCTGTGGGCTCGCCAAAGTGTTTTGTTTAAGTGTTGCGTGCGTGCGTGTGTGTGTGTGTGTGCGTGCGTGCGTGTGTGTGTGTGTGTGTGTGTGTGTGTGTGTGTGTGTGTGTGTGTGTGTGTGTGTGTGTGTGTGTGTAAAAAAGAAAAAAACACGCACATGCCAAGGGGACGGGCTACAAGTTCTTACAAGTCTTTTACTCGCTTTTCTGCATTGTCATGACAATTATCATGCTTAACCTAACTACTGTCATTATAATTTTTCTATACGTATAGAGAGAGAGAGAGAGAGAGAAAAGAGGAGAAAGGCAGGGAGGTTAACCAGATATTAGATTCCGGTTTGCTACCCTGCGCTGGGGAGAAGGGGAGGGGGTTAGAAAGATGACAGCCGAGAGAGGGTACAAGATTCAAGACAAGCACAACAAAAAACACGCGCACACGCGCACACACATACACACACACAAAGAACGTTCCGCTTATAGACGTTCGTGAAGGCCGGTAGATGTCAAGAAGCGCAGTAGCGCTTGCATGGCCTTCTTCTGCGACGTGATGTCTAGTCGATGTCGTAGGATGCCTTCTTCCGACAGTGGTTGGTCGCCCAGTTTGTTGAGTGCAAGGCGAAGAGGTTGCCTCTCTACGCTGTATCGTGGGCAGTCACATAAAATGTGCTCAATGGTCTCTTCGTGACCGCAGTGGTCACAGGCTGCGGTGTCGGCCATCCCTATGCGGAACGCATATGCTTTTGTGAAAGCGACGCCCAACCATAGTCGGTATAAGAGTGTGGCTTCTCCTCGGCAAGTCTTGGGTGGGACTCGAAGGGTGGGACTCGAAGGTCGGATCGAGAGAGTGAAGTCGGGAATGCGTGAAATGTGTGCCACCCCATTGCGATACAGTACACTTGCGAGCAAGCAGATGGAGCATCCGTGCCGCGTCCGTCCTTGACAATGGTATGGGTACTTGTTGTTCCATATTATGTGCAGAACGGGCGGCTTGATCGGCCCGTTCATTGCCTATAATCCCGCAGTGACTTGGAAGCCACTGAAAAGATATTTTGTGGCCTGCCTTCCCTGTGTGTTGCAGCATCTCTGTAACCTGGAACACCAGCTGTTCATGTGGTCCGCGGCGTAGAGGAGACAACAGGGACTGCAATGCTGGCTTGGAGTCGCAGAAAAGCGTCCATTTGTGTGGCGCTTCATCTCTGATGAAATGAAGGGCAGTAAGGATCGCTGCGAGCTCTGCTGCCGTCGATGTTGTCGGATGAGTCGTCTTAAATTTTAAGGTTTTAACTTTCGCGGGTATCACGACTGCTACAGTGGAGCTGTCTGGAAGCACTGATCCGTCCGTGTAGATATGCGTAGAGTCCCGGTACTTCTCGTACAATAGAAGTAACGTGAGCTGTTTAAGCGCTGGTGATGATAAAGCGGCTTTTTTCTCAATTCCAGGAATTGTCAGGTTGATTTCCGGCTGAGCGAGACACCATGGAGGAATTGAAGGTCTCGCAGAAGGGGTGAAAGAAGTTGGTAATGAGTCACCATGTGCTGTTATCGTTTTGCTGAAAGAGGTGCGTGGTCTGTCCACTGGCAAAGAAGAGAGGTGGTGCCGAGGGGTCCTGGCGAGGTGCCTGATATGTGTCCTCAGCGCTTCCATGTCAATTTGGGTCGTGATAAGGTGGTCTCTAGCGATTGCTATTGTCGCCACTGTCGATGCACTCCGTGGTAGGCCTAGGCAGATCCGGAGCGCCTGAGCCTGCACACTCTGTATTGTACGTAGATTTGTTTTGCCCGTGTTCGTTATAGCTGGCAAGCTGTATCGCAGAAAGCCGAGAAAAAGCGCCCTGTGTAGCTGCAGCATAGCACGTGTCGACATTCCCCATGCTTTTCCACAGAAGAACTTGAACAAGTGACAGATGCCCGTCAACCGCTTTTTCATGTACGATACATGAGGGCTCCATGACAAATCTCTGTCAATTATGACACCGAGAAATTTATATGTTCGAACGTAGGTTATGATTTGGCCACTTATCATTACGGTGTAGTGAGTCATAGATTTGCGCGTAAAAGGCATCAGTGCACATTTCTCGGAGGAAATTTCTAGGCCTCGACTACGGAGGTAGATAGCAGCTTCATTGGCAGCTCTTTGAATTCTTGCTCGCAGTTGTAACCGCGTCACTGCTGACGTCCATACGCAGATGTCATCAGCGTACATTGACAGCCTGACCGTGCTTGGAATGTGCTGAAGCAAAGCAATTAGTGTGATATTAAATAGCACAGGGCTAAGTACACCGCCCTGGGGAACACCGCGGCAGCTATAATGTAGAGAAGTGCGGCCATCTTCGGTGCTTACAAAAAAGGAACGCATAGAGAGATAGCTCCGTATCCAGCGAAACGTCCGACCACCCACTCCTACCTCTTCGAGAGCAGAGAGGATTGCTTCATGTGTAACATTGTCATATGCTCCTTTGACGTCGAGGAATAAGGAAGCGCAGAGACGCTTACGGCTTTTCTCATGCTGAACGTATGTGACCAGATCGACGACGTTATCTATCGACGATCGGCCTCGACGAAAACCCGCCATGGCATCTGGGTAGCAGTTGTTGTACTCCAAGTACCACTCCAGGCGTCCTAGGACCATCCTCTCCATGACTTTGCCCACGCAACTTGCCAAAGCGATGGGGCGGTAGGATGAGAGTTCTAGCGGCGACTTGCCAGGCTTCAGCAGTGGCACGAGGCGGCTTGTCTTCCAGCTGATGGGAAGAGTGCCATCTCTCCAGGAGCTATTGTACAGGTGAAGGAGAGAAAGTCTCGCTCGCTCACCTAAATGACAGAGAGCTCTGTAGGAAATGCCATCAGGTCCAGCTGCTGATGTGCGTCCGCACAAAGATAAGGCAGCCTGAAGTTCGTGCACTGAGAATGGTAGGTCCATGCGATGATCACCTGGTGGGGGACTGCTCGTCAAAGGCGGCATATTGCTGGGAGCAGGAGGTTGGCTAGCTAATCTGGTACAAAACTCTTCTGCCACGTCAGTATCTAGTCGCTTTTGTGAGAGGGCTAGGGTCTTGAATGGGAACCGCTGCACAGGTGGTGTCCGGAGACCTCGCACTGTCCTCCACAGCTGCGACTAAGGTTTGCGAGGATCTAGTGACTCACAGAAGGCAGTCCAACGTTGTGATTCGAGCTTGTCTAACCGCCGCTGGATCTTCTTTTGCGTGCGTCTAGCAGTACGTAAATCCTCTATTGCTTTCGTACGTCGGTACCTTCTTTCAGCACGCCGCCGGATTGCTCGAAGTCTTTCCAATTCAAAATCGAACTGTGTCGGTTTTACGCAGCATGCGAGAGTACGCTTCTTAGACTTCCACTTCTAACACGCTTTGTTTGAACAGAGGTGAACGCAGTTCATTAGTCGGCCCTAGGAGATGAAAAACGCGAATAAGTGATTAAGGATAAAGATTCCAGACAATTGTTCCTTATACGAGACACCCGTAAGGAACCTTTTCAGCGTTCTGTAAGTCCACTTGCCTTCAATAATCAAAAAAAAAACGTTTCCGCGGCTTTCTCCAGCTGTATTGCGCGAGGGAGTAGTGTCAAGTTGGTGTCCAATGAGATATGCCGCCAGAGATACTTAAAGTATTGGTATTTTCGGCTTAAGCACTAAAACAGGTCTCAGTCACCAGTGCAGACATCTTTTGTGTTTCTGTGATCTAGTTTTGAGGTTCGCCGGTCCGTTACGAAAGAAGGTATGATTCTGCGTGGTGCACAAGTTGGAAGTTACAAAGGGGTGCGTAATTAGATGCTCAAACTCATAATAAGCGTGGTGTAACAGAATAATTAATTCCAATTAGTTATGAATAAGGCGAAATCATGGAAAGTGTGGGGAACATTAAGTATTAGTGTGTGCTGTGGTTTTTTTCTCGCTATGTTGTTATTCACAGTGAAGGAAAGGTAATGAATGCCCGGATGACGCGGGGAGTGCACACGCTGAGTTACTGACGACGTCGAACGAGATTGTGCTGGTTGCGTGACTTCGCATACACAGCGGTTACATTGCAGCGCATCGACAATTGTAGAGCAATTTTCTATTCGGCAGCAACAAGTCCACAGTGCTGTAGACACATGCTAAGCATGCGGGATGATGAAACCAACAAGTTGAATTTTATTTAACCGATCGCGCTCATCTGAAACAATACCCCTTCGTATTATGAAACGTTTAAGTAAAATTTGCCTTATCTCTGTTTTCTTACTGCAGCCCTCGCCAACTCTTTTTCATCGTATTCCTCTTAAAAATGTCCTCAGTATTGGTCATCAGGGACCACATGTGACCAAATTTTACTCTTTTTGGCATTTTTGTGTAGCCAATGTATACAAATGATTATCTCAAGACCGCTGTGTTCCCATTCCGCTCTCAAGGACCGACGCTGCGAGAGAACTTCGCACTATAGCGCGAACGGTGTACTTAACTGAGCGGAATACCGCATGTACAAGGCGCACCAGACTGCACAGGCTAAACCCATCGCTGCAGCTCGGGCCTCCGGCTGATTTGCACAGACGCGAGGCATCGCTTCTGTGTCCGTTGTGGTTGGAAGTGGCCTTCACGAACGCTCATAGTGCGCTGATTGGAACGGCTGACAGTCCGTGTGTGTTGCCTGCTGATGCGAGGAGACCATTGATCACTTGTTGTGTCGCTCTCCACAAATTGAGGAACCGAGTCGTTCAAAAAACTCGACGATCGTCCCCTAAGTGAAGAGACAATCTTGGAATACTGTCCTCACCGACCAACGGCTCACAAGAATATGAAAGCGCTTTTGGGCTTTCTGAAAACATCCGGCCTTACCGAGCGCCTTTGACACTGTAGGACTGTCCTGTAGGTTTCACACTCCCCCTCTCTCCTATCTCCTTTTCTTCCCCTTCTCCCATTCCCGAGTGTAAGGAAGCCAACCGGTCTCATGAGTGGTTAATTAACAACCTGCCTTCCTGCCTTCCTAATTTCTTTCTCTCTCTTTAAAGAACAATGAAATAATGAAGCAGACAAATGGTGCGCACATTGCTGTCACATCGCTACAAAAAAAAAAAAAAAGTGAGACAGCAAATGTAGATGCGCAACGCTAGGATCTCTTCTTTCGACGATCTCCATTATCTCTGCTTACGGCGCTTCCATTAATTGCAGAGGGATGGAAACTCCCGGGCGTGCACCTTTGGTCTTCCCGCCTCAAATGGGATTTCCTATACCCACCGGCTTCTGCTCGGAAACTCTGCCTACATTCCCTTAGCAACAATGTACGAAACTCCAATTAGTTGCGTGCAATCTACAAAAGGCCAATTTGTTTTGTGCGGCCCAGAGAGGTTCCAGCATCGCACAGTGTTGAATGGAACCGTCTTCGAAAGATGTAGAGATAATGGAGAAAAAAGAAAGGCCACGCTAATAAGTTGAGCGCAGATGTCTTAATCGGTAGGGTGTCAAACCCAACAGAACTCAGTCGCACTCTGTCCCAGAATATTACATCTTTGAGTGAAAAGTTTAGCTAGTTGGTCGTAATTGTTCGTCAAAGAAGGCAAGACGTGCAAACACTGGCACAAGACAACAAAACTAGATGAAACAAACCTTTGTGTTGCCTGGTTCTGTCCTCGCGCATCGGTGTTCGAATGCCCTTCGGCAGCGTGCGAGGGTTCGTTGGTCAGCAGCCAGCTCCTCAGCAGGTCACGTGCTACGTGACGCCTTCTGGCCAAAAAGGTTTTCCATTCCCGCAGCCACGGCTACGAATGGCTCTGGCCAACACTCCAATCATTATACGCACGTAAGTGCCCAATAAAGTGTAACGGAGAACGGTCGCTGTCGTAGCTCATTTGGTATGCAGCATCGGACGCGTTATTCGTATGCGAAGGTCGTAGGTTCGGTCCCTACCGAAGGAAGGTATGTTTTTTCATCCACTTTCGTTCGTCATCACTTATTTCATAGTTATTACTTAATAGTTAAAAACTACAGTTCATTTCCTCTGGTCCTTCTTCGGCTTCATTATCTGTTGTCTTCATTAGGTCGTGTCTAGCGAATACACCAGCCTCTGACTCATTCACTTTCTTTCGTTATTACATTCCTTTATCGTCAAAATTTTCTTAGGTCTCATTCGAAACCCTACCTATTCTAACTGCAATGTAAATTTGCCTCTTATATGAAAGCGGCGCCTTCGCTACATGACCAAGTGAGTGAAAGAACATCATGCGCGTGAGGCATAACTTTATTTGAGATTATCTGATCTACTCTGGATCAGAACTCTTGTTTGGGCTAGTTGGTGACCATTCATGATGACTTCAAGACGCGAAAAATGTGCACAGACGAAACACAAAAACGACAAGGACAAGCGCCTACTACCGCCTTAATTTATTAGAGCATAGAGATGGGGATTTATAGGCAGCCATCTCCACGTGACACCAAAGCGAGGACGAATCAACTCAGAAGCAGTGATAATATACTACGATACAGCGCAATGCATCAGCTCTGTATCAGCTCTAGCCACGAAAGCATTGCGCTGTATCATAGTATATTATCACTGCTTCTGAGTTGATGCGTCCTCGCTTTGGCGTCACGTGGAGATGGCTGCCAGTAAATCCCCATCTGTATGCTCTAATAAATTCAGTTGGTAGTAGGCGCTTGCAGGCAGGCAGGCCCTTTTCGTCTGTGTACATTTTTCGCGTCTTGAACTCATCATGAGCTTATCTATTCTGAGATAAGCTTTTTAGTTGGAACTGTCGATCAACCTCTTTTTCCCACATCATTAATTTCCTCGCCGGAATTTGTTTGAAGTGTCTACAAAATTTCGCACTTTGTCACATTTGGCTGCACGACAGGGCAGCCTCTTAATCAAAAATGTTACACATTTTTGAAGAAACTTATGTGAACTTAGACTGTTATTATGGATCGCCTTTGATATCCATTGTACTGCCAAACACGAAAGCTAGAGAATCATCTGATGGATAAACGAGGCTACTTTCTCTTGCTGCGCAAGAGAAAGTAGCCTTGTGTATTTATCGTCTTTCGTCGACGGTTGGGTGATTCGAATACGCTGGACGAAAAATGGAGTACGTAAGTAAACCACAGCGCCTCATCAAAGAAACACGACGGTCACGCAAATAAATTTCAGCGTTGCTACACACGACACCCTACCCTGACTAATCTTCGCCAGACACCGAAGTACGCGTCAGCGACGCGCGAAGAATCCGGATCCTGTTCCAGTGCAGGGCAAGCGAGAATTACCATTTATCACGCGAACTCTTTGGAAATCCCAGCGATATAACGTCTCTTATCTTATTTCTCACTAATTTTCTCATTTATTTCCGAGTAGATGCGAGAATAATGTCAGCGGATTCATATTCTCTGAACCGATAACGCAAGCGATAGCGACCCTATAGCCATAACAAGACGGCTGCTTGGTGCAAAAAAGAAAAAAAAGGCTACTTTAATCGTAGCCAGGAATTACGGAAAACAGATCCCGGGAAACGATGACCCAACTAAATGTCATTAACAAGAAGACCATTATTTGTTCTCGTGTTCAGCTTGAGATCAGTGTGTAGCAGTATCGCTTCCATCTACGCTCATTCTCACGTATCCAAAAGATACGATGTGCTGCCTAACTATTCCATTCGTCAGCGTCCGCTTTCAGCTGAAGCCCATTGCCGTACACGATCTTCTTCCTAAATGTGCCCGACGCTGCTGACACACAAACACGCAGTCATACTAACAGCGTGCTTCAGACGCACATCTATGAAAATAATGCGACGGTATTTGGTACAAACCTTGCACCTCGCTCACCACTGCTAGCACAGAAAGAAAAACAAGACTTGGCGTCAATGCCAGCTGCACAGCGGTGCATATCTCGCAATCTTTCTTTTTGTTCCTATGGGTCAGTCTGCCAATGGGAAAACAAAGTTCTATTGATTGCCTAAAAGCCCGACTTTATTATAATTATAATATGGCCCCGCCGTTGCAGCATCGCTTTGCCAGAACACATAGACCCTCCCTTGAAGCTTATGGCACGACATGAAGTTTATGTCAGGATCAAGCTTCGAACACGAAGTCATCGTTACATGCATGAACAAGTATGATTATGATAGTTATCCGCTTCTTGTGTGATTGCTCGCAATCTTTTCTTGTTTTCTTTCTAAACTATGATACGGTCATGACGCATCTGTAAGATACTAACACATTCTAACTACGTTAACGTTCGAAACGATGCAAGCTAGGCTGTCTAGGGACCTTGGTTCCTTCAAGAGCAACAAGCAATAGTTATGGAACAGTGGTCAAACTAAAACAAAAAAACAAGATAGTATCGGAGTATGTGCCGCTAATGAATTAGCATCCGGCTTCCACCGGCTCTCATCAAACACCGATCTTACGTAATGTTCTTCCATGCTTAATCCACGCTCCCGGTGCTATCCCACTTTGATGTGTGTCTAGCCAAACCGGTAAGAGGATGATAGCATCCACTGGGATGCGCCCACCAAGTTACCCACGCTATAAACTTTGACAGCCTCGCAGAGCTTGGTAGCGTGTACGCTAACATAGACCAGAGGCAGGCTTGCTCTGGCTAAGCCTTCTAATTAGTACAAAACGAGGCAGACCAGTTCCTCTGCACGCTGACCGTAGTATGCATGCCAGAACGCTTATTCTCTTTTACTACTAGGAGCTGAGTTTTTGAAATGTCGCAAGAGTGCCGAGCATATCTCTAACTAAATGTTGAAACTTTATTAACTATTAGTGAACAAGCAAGCGCACGGGTAGGGGGGGGGGAGGAGAAGTAGGAAGTGCAACTTTTTTCACTGACATATGTTCACCAGTGTAAAGTAGTTCACAAGCTGTTTCCGGATAGCAGTTAATGGTGTCGTGAGATAAGAATTTTTTGGAAACTCTTGCCGCGATCACTGAACCACGAGAACTTCAGTGGGTTATGAGGCACTCCGGAATGACGACGTATAATCTGTGTCTGTATAGTGAACAAGAACTTAATAACGTCTTGAAACACGTCAGCCAACTCACATGAATTCAATTCGAGTTATCGAGAATTATGAGAAAAACTACTTTGTCAACGATGCCTTTCGGTACCGACAGCAGCATATGCGGAGTGCACATGCTCACCACACACAAGCGCAGACATGTGCTGCACAGGCTCACAACAAAAACGTCATGTACGCGCTGGCCAACTACCCGTACACACACACACACACGCACGCACGCACACACGCACGCACTCACACACTGCTCTGCAAAACGCGAGGCTACTGGTTCGATAATCATCCGTAGCAGCCGCATATATCTTCCGATCTTCCGGCCAAAATGCAAGCATACCGGTGTGCTTAGACGTAGGTGCACGTCTATATCCCTGGGCCCCCACAACAGTGGGCCCCACCATCATACTATGGTTATGTCATGTAAAACCACAATTCAAACAATTTGCGGTACGCACAGACACACACACGCAAACACAGCATGCACACACAGCATGCACACACAATCTCTCTCACTCTAATTCAGCCTGATTTCAAGCGCAAAAGCAGCAGTTGCATCCGTAACTATATATCTTATGTTCCTTACTGTTCCCCTGTAGAGTTTGTAAAGGAACCCTATTTTAAATCACATACGACCAGCTCTAGTAACTAAGTGCGAGCCCACGGCACATCTGTTTACCTTTTAGAAGAAACGCCTGTTTACTCGAGGGAAGGCGTTTCGTTTTTTGGTATCAGGCACGCTTAGTAGTTCTGGCGCGTCAATAAAACGACATTATTTTCAAAACATACAGGCAAGCTCCACGCGGTCGTTGGTCTGAAGATTGCGTTCGGCGATTGCTCGGTTCTCGAACGCATCGGCTAGTGTATGTAGATAACAACTCTAACGAAGCGGACGCAGTCGAAAATTACAGTCGCGATCGCCTGTGAGTATCCACAGGATATAAAAATTACGGGCTGTCCAGACTATTCTATGCATACGGGAGTAATACTCCGGGCCGCAGGGGTTTTAGCAAGTTAAGTCCCATCATCGTAATCCAAGCCCAGGGGAAGGATGTAGGTATAAAAGTACGGGCCTGGTTTTTGGAGACTACCGAATTCAGACAATAAATAGCCTATCATGATTATTTTTATTCTTTTGCAAATGTGAATATTTAAAGCAGAGAGTGTGTTTAACTTTGCTGCATGCCGGAAGCTATCGACTTGACCAAACAGATCAGTCTCAGAGTTCATCTATTGGATCAGGTTGCAAAGAAAAACCATAGCGTGAGTGCGTGCTTGGTACCACTGCTCCATTCGTGTTCGCTACTTCCCTACCGGACGGAGCAACCAGCCGCGATGTCGTTCCAGATCCCGTGCGTGGCGGCTCTGATTTCCCGAGTGGCGACTGCGCCGAGTACACAGCGTGCAAGGAAAGAATCCAAGGAAGTCGAAATCAACTCATCTGGAAAGCAGGCCAAACGCTGTGTCGCAATGTATTTTTCCAATACACTCTACCTCATACCATTTGCTAACACCCAATGCATCTACTGTTTGACAAAGTTCTTTAAACAAGACGATCTACGTACTTTTTTATTCAAATGTTTGAACATGGGAAGGTAGGCTACATTACAGCCGGCTATACCATTAACATGATATTGTTACGAGGAAAATCCTGAATGTCCTGAATGTACATCACGTAAGGCTCGCTTGACGTCTGTACACGGGTGGATAACGCCTGTTTCGCGGCAAGTTGGTCACCGTGAGAGTTGCCGAATAGCTCCCGAATCTTGTCCTTGAACGCATCCCAACTAGTAAGCTCCACGTCGTGCGTTTCGAACCAGACACGAGGGGTGCCGCCGAGGTAAAATATAACGTTCGCGAGCATGATAGTAGGGTCCCACCGGTTCGTTGTGCTGATACGCTCGTAGAGGTTGAGCCACTTCTCGACATCTTGCCCATTGGTGCCAGAGAAAATGCCAGGGTCACGAGGAGGGGCGACAGTGATGTAGGTCGTATTGGCAGCAGGTGTTCGGGTGGGCGCTCCATCCCCTGTGGACGAGGTATCTTCTGGAGCCATGAAGGTAGGCTCGAGAAAGCGTCCACTGCGAAGCTCCGTGTCGAGAAGGTTACCCAGCACCTCCACCAAAGATGTTACGAGGAAAGACGCAAGAGGCTATATACAGTTGTATTCTAACAAGGAACGCTGAGGCGCTTGGCCATCAAGCAGCAGCGCGAGCAAGCCTCGCTAAACGTCCTCCTCGTCGTGTTTCTCTATTCGCCTCTTGACGGTCGGTGGCACGGGTCCGTAGCACTATTGATACTAAGAACAATGAACACACATACGAAAAAGAAACGCCAAGGAAAAATAAAAGCATAATAAAAGCACAAGGAGTATGTACAAACTAAGGACCTACGCACTTTTCTCATTCACAATGTGGGGTCATTTGTGCGCGTCAACTTAGCGCTCCCCAAATATATAATCGTATTTTATAAGGACTTGGTCGCCGGAACAATCGTGTAATGGACACACCATGATTTTCTAGTGGTGGTATCGAACACGCGAGTGCGCAAAGTAAAAACGTAACGCCAAGAAGAAAGAATTTTGCGGTATACGGAAAAATTCCTCAAGCTCTTGGTGGTCCACATCAACAGACGTACAGTCGCCAGCACGCTAATCACGAACGTTCCGCAGCGTGACCTGGACCAGCTTAGAGTGGCGCCAGCTCAACAAAGTGTTAGGGCCTGTTCCCACTCAGTGGGAACAGTGGGAACCGAACTCAGTGGGATCAGGCGAGCCGTACCGAGTTCAATATTTCGCGATCCGTTCGGGCTGACAGCCGCTTTCACCCTTCTCCATGCGTGCGGACTGAGCGGGAACAGGCCCTTAAGTGCTGTCTGTGGCGGCTGACGACAGCCCGAGTGCAGCTCGATTATTCTAGCCGACTTGTATGTCAATTGTGTCTGACCGACGGAGAGTGTGCTCTTAATTGAATAGTCCGTTTCGCTCGTGGCTGTGTTTTCTTGCGGGCTCCGACAACCACCAGCACGCAGGTCACACACAAGAGAAAAAAATTACAGCATATCCACGGTGTGAATGATGATGAGTGGACGAAGCTCGCGAGGTTCATCGTAGATCGTGCCGAGTTCCGTATTAATTTAGTTAACGCGCACGCTACGAATCCTCATGGTTCAACTATGCACAAGTGAAATCTCCCACCGGCACTTCATTACAAGTCAAGATCCAGTGCATATATATTATATATATATATATATATATATATATATATATATATATATATATATATATATATATATATATATATTATATATATATATATATATATATATATATATATATATTATATATAATTGCAGTGAACGAAGTCTTGGACGCCGGTAAATAATAGCAGTAAAAAGAAGACACACGTCGAAAAACGCGCACAGAACACACGCGCACAGATCTGACGAAGGCCGGTCCCGCGGCCGAAACGTAAAGAATACATTGTGTTTTTCGACGTGTGTCTTCTTTTTACTGCTATATATATATATATATATATATATATATATATATATATATATATATATATATATATATATATATATATATATATATATATATATATATATATGGGTTGCCGGTGAACGCTTCTCCAACGCGAGCGGTCGGTATTTCTCAATCAAGAAACTCGCTAGGAGACGCTGCCTGGGCCAACGTTGTCTCTCGCGGGTTAGGACGCGTTCTCCTTTGCGAGCTGGTACCGTTCCTCTAAGAAAGAGCGTTTCCGTAGCCAACGCGCGCCTTTCGCTCTCTCTCTGTCTCTCTCTCACACACAAGACAGCAGAGGCACGCGCCGGGAAGCACGCGCTGAGGGCGAGCGCGTGCCTCCCGGCACGCGGGTTACGCCTGACGACTGACGCGTGACAAGGTTAGACTAAGAGGAGCTTCGCCCCTAATACAGGCTGCCCAGTCGTACGGAGCTGCTCTCCAGCTTTTGTGAGCCACTGCAAACAGACAGAGCCCAACACTTCAGCCCGAGCTGGTCCAGGCCAGGCTGCGGAGCGTTAGTTTTAAGCGGTGCTGACGGCTGTACTTACGTTCCGTCATCGCTTATAATCTTTAAGCAGTATTTGGTGATGTCGCCAGTTCCCCAGTGTGGCGTTTGGAGGCTCCACACAAACGCTCTCTAGTTTCAAAGCCCGCACTCGCCAGCCAAGAATCCCATGGCATCCGGGCGCTCTCGGACGCCTCGGTGAACTTCGGCATGTCGTCGAACACCTCAGTGATAGTAGACAGCGCTAGCTTGGTGGCACACGTGAGGCGCCCGTGTAGCGATGATGTACGCCGCTACGCGACAGTCTAGAAGTGCGCGCAAGGCAGCCCTTGCGCTGCGAGCCGGCACCGCTGAAAGAACCTCGGGGTCGCCGGACTCTTTGGTGAACCACATCAGGAGCGCATCCTATTACGCACGCAGGCGCTTGAGTACATGACCACGCATTGTAATCATAACCAAGTAAGAACGTCCTTAAGGCTTCACTTGAAGAGAGTATACTTGTCAGGTAAAGCGATGATGGGCGAGCAAGTCCTTTGCGATTGTAGGGTAATAATTTTAATAAGGAAATGTTGTTTGATAGTCTTCTGCAAGGGCCGGTGTCACTGCTTGGAAAGTCAAAGCGAGCCACGGCATCTGCCCTCTCATTACCCTCCAAACATTGTAGTCTGCGCACCAGTAGATCCAGTTGTCAAAGCGTAGACGATGTTGCATTAAATTGCCACAGCTTTCGGGCATTCTGCCTCGTAGTATGAGGTGACATGCTGCCACAGACTCCGTGATGACCATACTGTCGCGTCCTCTACCTACACCCGCGCGACGGTGCCCGCTTCCGTCCCTGAGGATCCCTAAAGGAGTGCTTATCTACCGTTGTGCCGTGTCTGTTGAGCCCCACTGCGACAGTTTTGGCTGTCATGGTGTTGCCTCTCTGGACTGGCTTGTTTGTAGGGGGCGAATTGCCGACGTCCTCCTCGTCCAGTCAGCGAAGTAGTGCTGGCAGCACACTGTGCAAGCCTTATGTCTGCCCTCGTAGCGTTCCATGTGCATGTTCCTCGGCAAGGGGGCACATATAAGTGGTCCTTGTCCAAGAGATGAAGCCCAAAAAGCTAGATCATTGCTTACGTACTGTGGCCTATCCTCCTCACTATATTTTTTCCCGCTCTGGTCCGGCTGAGCCTCTCGCGCTGAATAATCAGAGCTGACGCAGCGAGTTAATTCATTGTATGTGTTGTAAATGCCCATGCAAGCATCTTTTCGGCCGACGTTTCTTGGGGAAGGCTGACTGCCGTTTTGTAAGCTGTTCTAATTATTGTATCTACCTGGGATTCTTCGGTCTTGTTTAAAAGATAAGGGAGGCAACTTCGTGATAAGGGAGGAAACTGTAGAGGCCTTTTTGTCTTCCTGTGTCTATGCTTTTCGTAGCGCTCTCACTCTGTGACACGCGTGCGCGCACACGTACACTTTTACCTCGAGACCTATGCAAATAAATGCATGCGCATTAAAAATCCGTGGAATATACCGTATATTCTACATAGCATCCCAACGCTTTCGTTTTCAAGAGCCTCGAACAAGATGACCACTTCGAATTTAACCCGTGTTCTAACCTTTCGTTACCCGCGATTCAAGTTGTTCTGTGGCCTCGCAGGTCGCCAAAGTTGGCGATTGGCACTGATTAAAACGAGTACGAGGCAATGATCTAATGAGCCCGCGGTCGGGGCTCTCTTTAATTGGCGTTCTCATTTCAACGTCATCCCACAGTGGTAGGACAGCTCTGGCTAACGTGCCCTCCGGTAAGGCAGCGAGCAACGAGAGAAAGTGGCACGGAAGGATCCGCAGCATTTCACACACGCCTGAACTTGTGGAGCAAGAAGTTCGAAGCAGGATGCAATCACGAAGCTTCCACTGTGCACTGTGACCTGACGGCTGCCATGAAGTGCACCTCCCCCCTCCCGTTCCACGTACTCTGTTAATTAGTTCGAAAACTCGCGCTCTCACTGTGATAAAAACCAAAATGAGCATGAACAGCCCTACACGACACAACAGCAGAGGGAAAGAAAGAATTTTTTTGCGCACCGAGGGCAGTGTCGCTAGGGCCCTCGGTTAGAGTGGATCTCAGGCAGCGAGTTTTCGCAGTTGCGTTCCAGAAAGGAGGGTTGCTCGCTGGTAATTTGCATATGCCAGCGTAGCACGTGTTGCGAATGCGTTAGGGTGGTTTAGTCTCGTAAAAATGTCAATAATCGATCTCCTGCAGTGTACTGCCTTGAAAGTACTCGCGATTTGCATTGAAGCCGTCTCTCGGTGCTCGTTTCATGGCGCTGACAAAATAGGGGCATCGAGTGACAACGACACAGAGCCGATGCACGAAAAGGACGTCTTAGCGCAGTCAGATTTGCATTCAAGATCAGCATATTCAGCGCCCTTAAAAGTGTCACAGTACGAGCCTTCACGTATTGGAAAAATTAAGGGGGGATACCTGAGGCAGCATACATAAATGCATCTGATCCCATGACATAAACAGGAAGGGGAGTACTGTTCCACTTACAGTGCACTATGGGCTCGTCAATTAAGCAGACCATTGATGGGTTACACTAAAGGTAAACTTAAGACAGGTGAAGTTAAAACGTCTTCAACTACAGTATGACCGAAGACAGCTTTCTCAAAGTTAAAAGGTTAACCTGTATTGCATGAATGAGCGATTTATTTATTTATTTATTTATTTATTTATTTATTTATTTATTTATTTATTCGTGCCTTAAAATGGCTGACTGATCACGTTCATTTGTAGACTCCATTGTTTCAATTATAGACGTCGGTGTTGTTGCACACCTCACTGATCTTTTCAACTAGCCTTCTTACTAAAAGCGAAGCATTTCTTGTCAAACGTGAGTGACTTTAGCCGTATCTATCTATCTATCTATCTATCTATCTATCTATCTATCTATCTATCTATCTATCTATCTATCTATCAGCCAACGTCCCGGCGCCCTCTTGGCTTCTCGTTCACTTTGTACATACCAAGATTGAGGTGGTAGGTTATTAATGCATGACGACAAAAAAATGGTTCACCTAAAAGCGCCTACTCGTCACCTACGTCACGATTAACGATGATGCATTCACGTGCGGCTTTCACCCGCAGTGCTCGGCCCGAGTTAGGCGGTTATACAACAGAGATGGTTGGCTGCTAACGTTGGAGCGTATGTCATCGGCCAACCAGAATATGCTTTTTTTAAATTTCATTTGAACGCAATTTGCGTGGGATGAACAAGAGAAAGACACACCGTTTGTTGTAGACTGTGATTAAAATGTAAATATAGCAAGCTTACAGAGAAGCATCAGCCTACCGCGCGTATAGAGAATGGGGGAGAAGGGGAAGGGGTGGGAGAGGAGGAATCGAACTCGGGACACCGAGGTACCAAGCAAGCATGCCGCCGCTGGCCCACGGCGGCTTGTACCGCTCTTTGCATATTGGAAATAAACCTATCCCATCAACAGGTGTTTGCCCCTTTGCACATAGACGTTAATCCTAGTCATAACTCTGTAACTCTTCACACTGAATGTCAAATAGTGTGGCATCGGCAAATTCCTCGTTGATTGCTTCGCACGACATCGACTAACAGGGTGAAGCCAAATGTGATGACTAGTTTTTGGCATCAGGGTCGCACAGTTTGGTTGAGCTGTCTTAAAGCCAAAGCAGTGAGCCCTTCATAAAACACACGAATTTCGTTTCACGTGTTTCATTGTTTCGGGCTTTGCGAAGCGTAAATAAGGAAAGTGAGCGCATGGGCTCGCTCTCCTATTCTTTTGCCTAAATCTTAATAAACAGGTCAGTGTATACATGTCAGATCTAAGAGAAGCGGTGTGGGGCCTAAGTGCTATGTGGAGCCGCTGCTAACGATTTGACCAACCTCCCAGAAGAATCTGTTGTAATTCGTTCCCAGGGAATTTTTTAACAGCGAAGTTCTTTAAAGAGCCACTAAACAGGCTCCTACTTTTTTTTAAATCCGCCCAAACAAGCTAACTGAATCATAGAGAAGGTTGCGGCGATCACATTCTGCGAATATGACAGCGCTGCGCGCCACACAGACGCCGTATTTCAAAAAACAATTCCCGCGCCTCTTTCCTACGATTGACCAGTCGCGCTCACATCCTAGGTGTCGTCACGTTCTACCGCGAACAACCTTGCGCAGTTTTATCCCGTTGATTGGTCGAAACCAGGTCTATTGTCAGATCCTCTGGCCCTCCCACCGGCGTGAGCGCAGGAGCAACCCAACGTTTCTAGAACGGGAGCTACCGGTACCGCAGCGCAAGCGTCAAGGACGTCAATTGTCACGTCATGTCACGTGTCAAAAGTGGGCGGAGTCTCGACGGCGCACCGCGCCTACCCTCTCCTCGGCAGAGAAGGGTGGGGAGGCCGACCGAGAAAACGAAACCGACGCAAGCGGCCACTTAAACCCGTATAACTTCTTTATTATTCCACCTATTCGCAAAATTCTTGCGGGAGCATGTTCACATCGCACAGGAGCACAGTTATATCTATAAAACAAATTTTGGACCTCGGGGTTGTTTATGGGCCCTTTAAGCTTTTCATTTGAAACGACCTTGTCTAGCAACCAAGCGACGCTGCATCTGCCAACATAACCTTGTATGGCCTCGATATCATGCTACATCACGTAACATGATGTCAAAACACATGACCGGAAGGAGAAGATGAAGTAGAAGCAGACGAAAATGAAGAAGACGACGAAAAAGAAGCAGCCTGCTGCTGCTACTGATGATGATGATGACGATGATGATGATGATCCCGACTATGACAATAATCAAGGTGACAACGATGGTGTTGATGATGAGGATGACGATGATGATGATTTGGGATGTTTCACAAGTGCTCAATTTTCGTTGGCGCTTTCGCCATTGGGGAACAGTTTCAGTGTGGACTGCATAAAAAGCATAGATGCGTTGAATCAAAGAAGAACAACGCTACTAAATTAGAGCCACAAGTCCACTCAGTGAAATGTAGGGCACGCAAGAAGGTTGAGGGCACGAACGCTGCACCTTTTCTTTACCCCTCTGAATCGGGAAAGACAGGCTCCCGAAATTCTTTCTTCAAATTCTCGCGAAGGTTTTACAACGTAAAGCAGATTTGTTACCTGAAAGAGTTTGTATACAGTAATTGTAACAAACACATTTCAAAAAAAATAAAAAGTACGAGACTGACAGACAAAATGTGTAGATACCATTCCAAACAAAAGCATGCGAGACTGTATTAGATATTTTACAAATCTGAGTGAATGCATGTATGATTGCTTTATATTCCCTTTGGACCTTACAAAATTGAAAAACAAAACTATTACCAAGGAAAACGTGTCCAAGCAAAAAAATATCAGGAACAGTAAAGAAACCTGCTTAAGCGCGTCGCAAATGTATTTTAACCCATGTTTTTCGCACACGGATAACGGACGTGTATATTATTTCTCTGTATTTCGAAAACTTTAGCCCCACGTGTGCACTTTTCAAGGCTAAAGTCACCGCCTGCGTCGGCGAAGTCGTCTGGAGCCTACACGGTGTAGAACAAGCGGCCATTATGAGCAGCGAGGGACTCGTAAAAGCGCACGCTGACGGTAAACGTGTCGAGGGTACACGTCCGCCAGAAGATGATGAACGCTTTTTGAGGAGCAGCAAAACGAAAAATATATACACATATATGGAGCCTATAGCTCTTTGGTTAGCACTTTAGAGGAACAGAATATGGCCTGCTTCGTGCATGATATTTTATTCATGCTGCATTTATTTGCCTGCAGCCCCTTTCTTTTGCCTTCAAGTCCAATGCCACCGCCGGGAACATTGCCTTTGCGTTCTGGTCATTTTTTATACGGAACACGTGTCTTGTTGCTGCTGCCCGAATAACTAGATCGTACCCACGGGGGCAAGCAGCCCCGCTTCAGTTAATAAAGATTACACGTGTATTATAAGGGGCCAGAAAAACTAAATCCACTTAGTTAATGCGTGCGTTCCTGTCTGTTGATTCATCAGCCGGAGGCTGATTCTTGCTTCTTATGGAACTAACAGCACGTGCGTATTCAAGAGCCAGCGCTGGTCGATATTGTGATGTCGGGTTTTGCTACATGGGCACTTATTCTATTCTCTCTTTTATGTCTGGGTCGATGACACGTGTCTGGCTCACGACTAACGTGTTCTTACTAGTCTTGGTGCCTCGTGCCGACACCGTTCTGCGCCTCTCATATTTTGAGCTCGTACTGTTATAGACGGAACGCGGACGCAAAATTAAAAAATAATAATAAAATAAATCAAAGCACAGACATCGCGTCTTGTCCGGGGCTAGTATCTCAGACATAATTCTCGGATGGGTCTCACTTCTCAGCTAGGTGTCCAGCGCTACAGCATTCTAGCACATCCTGTGGGACGAGTTCGCGCATGGCTCTAAAAAGTGGAAGTTCCTTTTAGATGTCCTTACGTAGCTCCTCAGGATTCATTAAAGTTCATTGTCCTTCTGTCTGTTTGTCCTTTTAGATGCAGTTGGTGCTTCTCCCTTTCAGGGTACTATACAGCAGCAGCAGTAAAATTAAAGAACCAGAAAAATAAAGAAAGTTGAAGCGACACCGAAAGTACAGCAAGATGGGGTTATGACCACGAGCTGCGACCGACATAATGATGGTGGTGGGATGATGATCGTGATGATAATGATATCTATTGGCGTTTTCATTGGGCTATCCCAGTTCAACAGAACCTCTATTTCTATTGTCGCGGTACACTGAGAGAAGGAGCTTTATTGCTCGAAGAACAAGACGTACTGCGTCGGACTCGGGAGCACAAAAAGCAGATCCGCGAGCCGAGTTGATGATGATGATCCTTCATATATGGCGCATATCCACATCGGGGTATTGACCAAGATCTGGGGCGCTTAGCTTTTAGTTGCTCTTGTGCGAATAGCGCAACAGTATGAATAAAAGAATAATAATAATTTAGAGAAAAGGAAGACACTCGGGGGAAGAAAACTAAGAAGAACTGTATAGGATGTTCGTTCCCTTATATCATCAGAACAGGAAAAGCCTTTCTTTTTTTCATACATAACCTTTATCCTATAGCGTTAGATCGCAATAACAGTGGGAATGTGCCCCTATATATTGTATAGCCACCAGCATTTATATCGAGTCTTGTAATCTGCTCGCTGCTTTTTTATTGAGCTACCAATAAATGCCCTAAGCGCCTCTATCGCATATGGGCTCGACCCCTCAACAGTAAGCGTTGTTATATTCTTCGAGTCCCCTTGCATATGTAAAAGGCAATCGCCTACGTCGTGTCCCTCTGGTGCGAGATCAGTGTTGTCGTATGCGAAGGGATTCATATATCTAAAGTCATTTAAAAATAAGGTAAACGTACATGGCACCCTCGAGACATCATTACTAGATCCTTCGTTAGGTAACGGATGACTCAGTTCATGATGCCTTTCATGCTTTATTGGGCTGTTAATTCTAGGCATTTGTGTCCCTGACAACTTGTGATGTAGAGAAACACGAAATTAGCTTGAATAATGGGTTGATCTGTTTCCGGATGCTGTGACCTTGTCTGTAGTTATTCTTCATATATCGTTCCAATTAAGCGGAGAACCGGACAAGTGAAGAAAATAGCGGCACAAAAGAGAGCAGACGCAATCACGCACGCACACCGGTTACCTATTCGTATATAACAAAGCTATAAGCACTTGCCGCCGCGTCTGTGTTTCTATGTTGTTATTTCGTCAGGTTGTTTCACGGTGCTCGAGTTGCAGTAGATAAGATCGAAATGACGTTAGCACTCACACGATAACGCATAAGCCTTTTAATACACTTCCTAAAAAAGAAAAAATAAACTGCCTGTCGGTCTACGCTCAGCGTTCTGCACTAAGATGTTTGATATCGTTGGAAGCGTTTTGACGCTGGTCTCGACATATTATCACCGTGGCAATGTTTACCGGTATGAACCGGCACAGATTTCAGTTCAAGACAACCAACAGAAGTGAGCACACCTTTCTCACGAGGAAACGCGAGCTGCACATACGTAATAATTTCTGGAGTTCAACGTCCTACAACTACAATATGATTATGAGAGACGCAGACGCCGGAGCGAAAGGCTCCGAAAATTTTGACAACTTGGTGTTCTTTAACGTGCACTGGAGTCCCACAGTACATGAGCTGTTAAGCGTCTCGCCTCCATCGAAACGTAGTCGCCGCGGTCGGGATTCGATCCCGCGACCTTCGAGTCAGCAGTCTCGCACATACGGACCATGGCATTGCCCACCCTGACAGCAATACATGTTAGTCTTTCACAGCGCTCCATGACATCCCTTCTGCATCATTAGGAAGAGCATCAAACACGGAAGAAGCTGATTGCTTCACTCGTTATAATTGCACGACTTTACGAAGGTAACCAAATGCGCGAATGATTCAATGGAAGCGTTCAAATAGCGGTAATAAGAGCAGGGCGCTGTACTTAGTCATACAGAGAAGACACCAATCGAAAAATACATCAGAGTGAGAAAGCAAAAAAAAAAGGCAGTAAGGGCCATAATAAGATGAGAGCAGACGAACCGGTGCCCCCGACTCGGGAAATCCATTCTCGTCCACTAGTTCGGCAACCGTCATCAAAGACGGAGAGGAGAATGGATTTTTGGCAACGATACTTCCGGCTTCGGCGAAGCGCGGTGCAAGAGCGCCAAGTTTTTGTTTTGAATTTTGCTTCTAGTTTCCCCAATCTTCACGCGCATTCCGATGTCCACATTCCGTTTTGTGCCATATAGGAGAAGAAGTCGCAGTGCAACAAACGAAAAAAAAAAGATATAGAAAGTGATATCGTAAGAGGAGGCTATCGAGAGCCAGCGAGGAGCGAGTGGAATGCCACTGAAATCGCGTTACTCGCCGTAACGAAACAGCGGCGATTTCGTTCCGTCGGCAGCAAGACGATTGTGGCAAAGAAATGTAATACCAGGATGGGATAAAAACTAAAGCAGTCGCATAAACACAAACACTAAGGAATGCTTTCTTGTAGACGTGAACGGAAAAGTCGAGCATGCCCAGCCACGGTGGTCTAGTGGCTATGGTACTCGGCTGATGATCCGAGGGTCGCGGGATCGTATCCCGGCCGCGGCGGCTGTATTTCCGATGAAGGCGAACTGTTGAGGCCCGTGTACTGTACGATGTCAGCGCACGTTAAAGAACCCCAGGCAGTCGAAATTTCCGGAAACCTCCACTACGGCGTCTCTCATAATCAGAGCTGGTTTTGAGACGTTAAACCCCACAAATCTCTCAATCAAATCCCCTAACGCTGTCCCGGGCTTCATCTCAAGTCGGCTTCGTATAGTAAAACATATGCAGAGAGCGCGGCATGCTCTCTTATCATTCCCCCCTTCATTGATGGGCGCCACCTTCTAAAGACGTACCCGGCTTTGAACCTAATACTGGCTAAGCTGATACCGTCCCTTTTTCAAGTGTTCGCGGTAACATACGTGGGCCCCTGCCTACGAGTCACCCCCCCCACAAGGCACTGTCAAAAACGTGTAGACGTCGCTCTTCCCGTGTCGTTTCCAAAGCGGCCCGCACGCACCGAGGTACGACACGTCAGGTGCTGACACTTTGTTTGTACGGCCGCCTTGCGCAGCAAATCGTAAAGGTCAGCAGAACTACCGTACAAAAAAGAAGTTCTTGCTGCATTTGCTTCCGGATTGCATACATAGTTTCGCCGTGAGACCGCTTCCTGGTGACGCTTCCGCCACCGTGTTCGTTCCGGTTTTGCGGCTGTCACAATGCGTCAAGGAAAGAAAGTTGCCCTTTCTTCGAAGAGTGAAGTACCCGCTTCACGTGTGGGTGGCAAAGGCTGAGCGTACGCAAGGCGAACTGTCATGTTCCGTTTGCGAACGGGATGTGAGAGAGACGTGGAGGAAAACATAGCATAGAAGACCCGATTCCGTTGCACGAGAAGGAAAGGTAAAGGTCGACTTCTACTTTTCTGCACGCAGAAAGCCGAAAGCGAATCAAGCGTGACACAAGCCACGCAAAACACAGCGGCTTCACCAACGCTCTTCGGATTCCGGGCACGGCGGAGATTTTCCGAGTGAATAACGGCGCACCCGCAACTCGATTTCGCGGAGTGTCTGCCATCTGGCGCACACTTCTGTTTGTCGAGTCACGCTTGCCTACACATCACCGTCTATTTTTTTCTGCTATGTTTATATTATTTGTGCTTGCTCTATAGTTGCTGTACGCACCTAGCACCAAAAACACTCGTGCGTCGGAGCGATTGTCAAGCGTAAATATTTCGCACCTTCGTTTTTTTTCTGTTTCGTGTTGTCTACGAATATAGCACTTGCTTTTTTTTTTACTAGCTTCAAGGCACTGCTGCTTACCCGAATGAGCAAAATTCTTCGACAGATCGCTGGCAAAGAACAGAGCTGCTCTGTTGTACACCGGCAAATAAACACAAATATAGCACGTGGTATTGAAATGGCTTGTTTGACGGAACGGAATATGATGCATGACAGGGAACACTGCGCACAGCAATGATACTAACAGGCAGACTTCTGTGGCGTTGTATCGCCTGCACGTTCTACTTTAAGCTTCAGTAGACTGTGTGTAACGTACACGATGTGTTGCGGATTGTCGATTTCTTAGCTATCTTTTTCGGCGTCTCGCACAGCCATACATTGTGATAATTTTGTGTTGCAACATCGCTTCCTATACTTATCGATATTTTCACTTATATGTTATAAGATTGTGTAGCTCCTTCTGTGAAAATCACTATAAGAATTCTCCTTTTCACGGACCTCGCTGTGCATAAAAGAACGCACAAGCTCTTTTTATAGAAACCCTAGAAGCTTCTTGGGCAAATGTGAGGCAGTTGCGATTGCTGTAGTGATCATCTTTTATGATAATCCGGCGCACTATGTGACACTATTAATGCGCAGCGTCATAGGGGCGGATCCCACCAATTTATTCCTCCCTCTTTGCCTGTCGATTGATCCTTATGTTGCTTTTACAATCAATTCATTCATATGAAAAAAATGCAGGTCATCGCGAAGCCACCTCAGCATAACGTCTCATAGCAATAGCTGTCGCCAACGATGCTTGGAGGAAAAAAAAAATTGTAGGTCGTTTATGATCAACCCTTAAACCCCTTCAGCGCGCGGCGTACACAATTATGTACGCAACTTGTTTTCAGCAGTTCAGCAGACAAGTGGCCGCAAAAGTGGAAGAGACACAGAGCTTTCGATGAATTAACCCCTCGGCATATTCATAGTGCCGTGGATTTGCTACAATGTGCAGCGTATTCCTGCAGACAATTAATTTTCTGAAGGCTTAGTCGTATTTCCATTGCGTGGAAGAATTTTGGCAATAAAGATGTTTAGATAACAATGAAAAAAAAAATATCGGTCCCATTTCGCTACTCCCCCCATCTGACATGCCCGTCGTCGCATTTTCCCTCTAGGCTTTAGGTTTGCACATCGTTTTTGCACGAGAGTACACTCGTATACGAAGACAAAAGGAACATTATGACCATAACTGGGTTCTCCCGACTGGTCTATTATAAATAAATAAATAAATAAATAAATAAATACGTGCTATAAGCGCTCTTGCGTGTCTGCTATAACTCAATGTATGAACATGGTTGCTGGCGCCCCGTTAATTAATTGTCGATTATGTAGTGACCCAATATCATAAAGGAGACACGCCTCGAGTCAGTTATCAATTCTACGTCGCTAACAGTGAGGTAGCAATTCAATATATATGTTTTTTTTTTAATTTTATTACTAGAACGCATAGCTTAGTCGGGTAACCGCGCATAGGTGCAAAAATTACATGGATTTTCTCATTTAGAACAATCTGATGCAGCATATTTTTGCCGGCGAAATTTTATGCGGCACGTTTCCCTATTGTAATAAAATTTGCACATTGGCTATTATTACTTTAAAAAAAACTTTGATACCTTTCAATTCACGCTGTTCTCCAGTTTTGTCATTTCTGGGGTTTTTTAACGAAATGAATACTTTATTTAATCACACATTCTCTATTTGACTTGCAGAGCACCTTCGGAAAACTCAAAGGCGATATCTTCAGCTTTGCTGCTTCAGTTTAACCTGCAAAAAAGGGCCTCTAAAATCGGGGTCATCCGGAGGCAGTTACTCCAATATCACAGTGGGGTGATTTTCCAAAAACGCACTGTGAACGACATAAATTGAACTTATCGCCGGCCAAAAGTAAAACTAGTGTAGAATAACTGAAAAATGATTTGGGTGAGTACAATTCTTTATTTTCGAAATTATAGTCCTTGAATTTATGACATATGTGGCGTGTAAAAGTGCTCTTTTCAACCTGTAGTAAAATGTGATTTTTTTTTTTTAGAATACGGGCCGAAGTTTGCAAAGCGAAGGTTGATTCCTTTCCGAGGAGACATCCGCCCACCTAATAGAAAATTTTAACTCAATACAAAAAGAGTTCGATGGTGCCGGCGTCCTGAGGAAGTAGAAATTCATTAACTGTGTTCATCTTAAGCGTCAGCGTGCGCTGGGGAACTCCACGTAATCAAGATTAATGCTTATTCCTGTAATCCTTTGCCACGGCAGGGTTCAGACTCACTGTAAGACATTATTTCGTTGCGGAACACTTGGGGAAAAAAGCGATAGAGGAAATGTTTCCAAGCGTTGAGCTACAAAATAACGTCCTACAACAAGTACCAACTAGCCCAAGAAAAAGTTATCGTTCAGACCCAGGTCGCAGATGTGGCACAAAAAGAAGGGTATTTTAATGTTAGTATGCGATTCGCCGATTGCCGATTGTTGACGAAGGAATGCGATTTGCCACCGCATGCTGGTATTTGTGTATACCGGCGACACGCAAACACATTAAGCCCCTTGCTTAATGGAATGGAACGGGTGTATGGTGATCCCACCCATTAAGCGAAGCGGTCCTAGCGAAACCCGTGGTTCTTTCTCCCGCGGTCGCATCAACTTACATTACGGTGTCGCGTTGAGGAAGTGTCCTGTTATAGCGGTTAAAATGACAGTAGCCCCGGAGGCTCTTGCGGCGAAGTATGCCGCTGATATGCGCAACTCCAGCACCAAAACGCAAGAGTGGGCAGTCGAGCAGGACCAAGAGGCGCAGACGAGGCGAGGCCTCGATGTCCGATAATGGGAGACCTGAGCCCGGGTCGTTAAAAGAGACCCTGAAACGTATTCGGTGATTTCGTACAAATGCATTGCACCGATAGCTCAGGTCCTTCTGATCGTTAGCAGGTCAATGCCAGCATTCTGCGTTAAGCGTGTAATGTACTCTGTTGTTTTAGATATGCGCATCGTGAACGATCAAAGCAACTCAGCCTGCTGGCGCAGTCGTCGTCGCTAGCCTGCACCCCCAACTAAGTTAGTAATGGTGTTGTCTATGGTCCTTAAGTGAGAACCGATAGAAAAAGGTGGTGCTGTTGTCTATGGTCCTTAAGTGAGAACCGCTAGCGCAACCGAGAAATGAGCTACATAGACCAAGCGACGAAGACACAACGCTATCGATAGGGAGAGCAGTATATACACACAACGCACTCTCTGCTACCAAACATCTCTTCTTCGTCATTTAGGTGCATGGTGCTTATAGTCATGAAACTCCAAAAAGTCTAGAATGCTATACTACGACAAGTTTCAACAGGGCACGTTCATAACATAACGGTGTTTCGGCACAAATGAAGAGAACAAGGCTTCAAACTCTCTTATAAGTATGCTGCTGCCGTAGTAGAGTGGTTACAACGTTGGTATACTGACCAGAAGGATGATGGTTTGATCCCGGCTTCCGAGGTCACATTTTGATGGAGGCGAAATTCGAGAGGCTCGCGTAGGGCGCTATGTCGTTGCACGTTAAAGAACTCACGGAGGTGAAAATTTCCGAAGCCATCCTCTACAGTCCCCGAGATTTGAGGGAGAATATAACAGTGATGCCTATTCCAAGGAATGTTCACCCCATTTATAATGTGGGCAGAAGGAAAGCCAGGGCCAAAGCCCTACTGCACCAAGCTAAGAGTCAGCCCGAAGACTGCTCATTCGTCGACGCCGCTTTCGTACCCAATCGACGAGCCTTCACAGCGGTCCTTCTGAACGGCAAAGGTGAAGTTGTCAACTCGGCTTCCACGTACACCACAAAACCAGAAATTGCAGAACAAGTAGCCATCACATTGGCGCTTTTAGACCCAAAGAGATCTACGATCCACAGTGATTCTAGGGCAGCCGTCCGAGCATTCACAAATGGCGTCATCTCTAGAGAGGCGCTGGCAATTCTCCACGGAAAGGTCGTCAAACCCCACACAATCATCTGGTTTCCTGCACATATGGGGGAAATCAGCGGTGCTCCCACGAACCTCAACGAATCTGCCCACAATGCTGCACGAGGACTCGCCAACCGTGCAGTTACAAGGCAGCACGATGCTGAGGTTCCGGACTTCAAGGACCAGATGATGACGTATAACGAGCTCACAAAGCACTTCTACATAGGACGCAGGGTCTTCCCCCCTCCACATAGTAAACTAAATAGAGCTCAGGCGATTACGCTAAGGCTCTTACAAACAGGAACCTACCCGAACCCGCTATTAATAAGCAAAATATATCCGGACTTGTCTACTGGTACAAAATGCGATAAATGCAACGCTTCCATCGATCTCAGTCACATGCTCTGGCGCTGCTCCGCGTTACACAGCGACAAGGACAATACTGAAGAGCGGTGGGACGCAGCTCTACGCAGTCCCACTTTAGAAAAGCAGCTATGGGCAGTCCAACGGGCCCGCGAAGCGGCAGAAAGGCTATCCCTTTCTGCCCAACGTGGGAGCGGCCCGCTTCGCGCTAGAAAACTAGCGCGACCTCATGGACCTCAATAAAGTTTTTCCATCCATCCATCCATCCATCCTCTACAGCGTGCCTCATAATCACATCGTGGTGCTGGATCGTAAAACACCAGTGATTGCCCTTATCATCTCTTTTAAGTACGGCGCGTCTTGAGGAGAAACAGTCGGGTGCTAAATGGTTGCGCAAGTGTGAATATGGGCCCACATACGTTGGCAGCTGTCATAGGTTCAATAGCGATATAAATTACAAGTACTGCGCTTGCGCTTCACACAACTATGTGCACCCCAGCCGGCCCTCGGATTTATGTGAGTTGACCTCTTCGTTGTTGGCTGGAACAGCTTCGATCCATCTACGCTTTGTAAGAGGGCCCAACAAAAAACAAGGCCTGTCCTTTGCGGGTGGGTGGCCGAGAAACGCGCATTCCCGATCATTTTTCTTCTGCTATGAGACATAATGTAAGGCATGCAAGAGAAACATTCACCCTATCTTTTTATCGAATCAAAGGCCTTTCAAGATGGCTCTTCTGCCTCCTCGAGTCTATCTCTTTCTCTCAGGCGTGTTATTGTGCGTGGTGGAAAACGGAAGACACGGCCTTTGCAACAATAAAGGGACAAAAAGCGTGGAGATACCTTGCATAGTACTTTGTGCTAAGCTGAATAAAGAAAAAAAAAGATGAAGCAATGCGAAAGATGACTACGAGGCTACCAGAAATCCATTCCTATTATGGAGGATACAGACTCGACAGACAGACAGACAGACAGACAGACAGACAGACAGACAGACAGACAGACAGACAGACAGACAGACAGACAGACAGACAGACAGACAGACAGACAATGAACTTTACTGATACAAATTTGAGAATTTATTTTTCTTTGCATGCATGGCTCCTTTCCCAACGGAAGTCCTGTAACAAACTAAGGTCGCTCTTCAACGTATGGAAGTAATTTTCTGTCACGAAAGACTAAGCAGCGTAATTACTTCGTTATTTGAGCTAATGTGCTTGGCTGTACTCATCCCACTTTGGCATGATTGCCAGTTCTTTTTTTAAAGTGTGCCCAGATCCTTAAAAACGGTCCTCGTTGCTGTTGATCTCTGTAAAAAGAAGTGCTTAGCTAACTTTAATGCTCAGATAAATGTATCTTTTTTAGATAACTATTCGTTGACTTACGAACACATTAAGTGAATTCGGCCACTTGTGCCTCACACAAGCATATCCAGAGAGGGTATAAACCAAAGGTGATTACCTTCGTTCTTCATTTCCAGTAGAATCATATCGCCTGCCAGCTTGTACCACCACCACATCTCCGGCATAAGCCACATATTTCCTCTCTCTCTCTCTCGCTGTGTGTGTGTGTGTGTGTGTGTGTGTGTGTGTGTGTGTGTGTGTGTGTGTGTGTGTGTGTGTGTGTGTGTGTGTGTGTGTGTGTGTGTTCCGTTATGCTTAGTTCGCACTGGTTGTGGAGATTTTTTTTCTGATCGGCGTGACAAGCGGCAAATGACACATGAAACGTGTTTGGAAAGAACAAACAGTGTAAAGGCGCACTATACTGCCGTAGACGACTGCAAGCCCCGTTCATCAATTCCTGTGAACATTATCCACGTTATCAACGTGTATTTTCCACTTAGGTAACGCTGCCTCCAACGTATAAGGCATCTCGCTATACATGTAGGCGGAGATCGGTCGCAGAGGGTCGGTTGCGGAATCGCTATTCCTTACGAGTAACAGCTGCTGCAATGGGCGGATACAAACACAGAACAACTCGCTAGAGCGTGTCTAGGGCCTATCTTCCGAGCACTTTGGCTCAAGAGTGCATTATCGTGTAGCTCCTTTGCAGAAACATTGGCAAATAGCATCAACGTGTCTAGCTGCAAAGGTCAAGGTGAGAGGTAAAGGTTAAGAAGGGACTTAAGCGTGACTACCATTGCTGATAGAGCTTCGACTTGATGCGCCGCGGTGTTCTGTCACGCCGTGAAACTATAGGCGTCACACAAGGAACAACGAAGCGAAAGAATTACGTGTTATCGCTTCGCGACTACCACCAGCGACAAAAAAGAAAAGCAAAAAGGAAAACGAAGAGCCGTCTCGCATACGCCCCATTCTAAAGAACCTGTATATTGGCTCATCCTCGTGGCGTCACTGCGTCCAGGTCGTAGGGCGTTCATTCGCATGAACTCCTGTTCGCATACTTCGCCGTAGCTCGTGATGGTCAAGTACACAAATGTTGCAACACATGGCGCCATGGGCCTGCGAGATGCATCACTATAAAGATTGAGAGGAATCACACATATTATAGGATATCGCACGCATCATATTCCCATCAAGGCACACACACACACACACACCACACACACACACACACACACACACGTGCGCGCCCATACTAATACATGCGCTCTCGCGCGCGCATTCACGCACGCTAAAACATGCGCTCGCTCGCATGTACGCGAAACTTATCCACGCGCATGCAAATAAGCGTACAGGCGCAATAATTGGTCGAAGCCTAAAAATAAGCATGAGCTCCACCGCAGAACAAATTCGCAGAGACGCCGTGCAATAACGTTTGCTCATTTTCATGGTCCATTCTGACGCTATTCCTCAACCTAATGCAGTATTTTAGGCAGGAATGAAGAACACCCAAATCCCCATGTGCATGGTTTACGCATTTACAGAAAGAAAATAAAAAAAAGGGGGGGGGGGGGTACTTTCGTTTTGAATGTAAACTAAATAGCATGGCTTTCGTGCACTGGTAAATGACAGGCGCGCAACGCTTCTGTAGGCGGAACTTGTATTCTTAAGTTGTAACCGACTGAAGCGGACACCCTAAAGATAATAACACTTTTTCTAGAAGTGTTAATACTGTTGCTCCTCTCGCAAAATACTTCGTGCCTTTCCGACAACCCGCCTCCTGGATCGGGAACTAAGAGCGCTTTTCCATTGTTCCGTATTCGCTTTGTCGTTGCATCTTTCTCACAGGCAGAACCAATAACACAGAACAACCGTGTAAGAGCTCGTAGAGAGAACGGAAAGTTCTGGACATTGACGGATTGCATCACGCTCTTGCAATTCTGCCCTCACTTGCACCTGTCGCACACTTTTGCCATCAGTTGGGCCAACACAATGCCGGCCTGCTTTCTGATGGCGATCGTGAAAAGGCAGCAAAGTACCCGCCCGCTCCCTTTGGTGGGCGGGCACGGCCGAGTTCCATAGATGGTCCCCGAAAAAAAAATAATAAAAGACTCGACTTGCAGCAGTGGTAATGGGCGCCGCGCCCTTGTCGATCAGCCCGCCTAATTTTCGCGCAGTTTGCTCTGTCGCTGCATTGATCATACTTCATTTCGCTGAACTGGTCTGTTTTCTACTCCTCCGTCGCCTTCTTCGTCAGTCACAGCGGCTTCGCTCGTACTGGCTGGAACCCGTTCCTCGAGAAGGCATTGTGTGTGTCCTCAGCTGGAAGATTAACAAAGCAGTGCGACAAGACTGCCAATTGCGCATGCGGAACTTCCGAGTGTGCGTCGAGACCCTTAAAACTCCTCGTAGGCCTAAAATTACTTCCTACGAATCCGGAGGAGTGGGCGCTAACATCAGCTAAAATATTTGTCACTAACCAGGGGTAGAAGACAAATTCACAAGACATCCCTTTCATAAGTGTTCTGTCTGTCTGTCTGTCTGTCTGTCTGTCCGTCCGTCCGTCCGAGCGCTGCGGTGCTGCTTAGCTAGTACGTGAATTGATCAATAGATGGCGCGGAGGCGCTCGCTGCGTGCTCTAGTGTGATAGGAGAGCGCTAGATGGCGACACACAGTGTTTGTCACGTCTTTGATGATGTACTGGGCAAGATTCACGGAAGATTCACGGTTTTTACCGTGAACTTCCGGAGCTTCGCCCATTCATCATCATTCACTCCGTGGATATGCGTGGATTTTAGGGCGAAGCTCCTTATGCCGTGGGTCTGTCCATCCTCCGTTTGTAGTAGCCACCTCTAGTTCGTGAAGTGCTCACTAGATGGCGTGATGGCGCTGCGGTGCTCGCTTCATTCAGATGTATGGGAACGCGTAGTATGGGAGTCTGTCTGTCTGTCTGTCTGTCTGTCTGTCTGTCTGTCTGTCTGTCTGTCTGTCTGTCCGTCCGTCCGTCCGAGCGCTGCGGTGCTGCTTAGCTAGTACGTGAATTGATCAATAGATGGCGCGGAGGCGCTCGCTGCGTGCTCTAGTGTGATAGGAGAGCGCTAGATGGCGACACACAGTGTTTGTCACGTCTTTGATGATGTACTGGGCAAGATTCACGGAAGATTCACGGTTTTTACCGTGAACCTCCGGAGCTTCGCCCATTCATCATCATTCACTCCGTGGATATGCGTGGATTTTAGGGGCGAAGCTCCTTATGCCGTGGGTCTGTCCATCCTCCGTTTGTAGTAGCCACCTCTAGTTCGTGAAGTGCTCACTAGATGGCGTGATGGCGCTGCGGTGCTCGCTTCATTCAGATGTATGGGATCGCGTAGTATGGGAGTCTGTCTGTCTGTCTGTCTGTCTGTCTGTCTGTCTGTCTTCTGTCTGTCTGTCTGTCTGTCCGTCCGTCCGTCCGAGCGCTGCGGTGCTGCTTAGCTAGTACGTGAATTGATCAATAGATGGCGCGGAGGCGCTCGCTGCGTGCTCTAGTGTGATAGGAGAGCGCTAGATGGCGACACACAGTGTTTGTCACGTCTTTGATGATGTACTGGGCAAGATTCACGGAAGATTCACGGTTTTTACCGGTGAACTTCCGGAGCTTCGCCCATTCATCATCATTCACTCCGTGGATATGCGTGGATTTTAGGGGCGAAGCTCCTTAAGGTTTGGGTCTCTCCGTCCGTTGTAGTAGCGCGTTCCTAGCAGGTAACGCACTACTACAACGGAGGGCGCGTGTGGGAGGCGCGCCCTCGGCGCGCGAGCTCTCTCACTCTTCCATCTACTGTCTTGTGAGATAGAGAGAGACAGAGAGAGAGAGAGAGAGAGCGAAAGGCGCGCGTTGACTATGGAAACGCTCGTTCTTCGATGAACGCTGTACCAGCTTGCAAAGAAGGAGAACGCGCCCTCACCCGCGAGAGACAAGCTTGACGCAGGCAGCGTCTTCTAGCGAGTTTCTTGATTGAAAAATACCGACTGCTCGCGCTGGAGAACCGTTCACCGGCCACCCATATATATATATATATATATATATATATATATATATATATATATATATATATATATATATATATATATATATATATATATATGCACTGGATTTTGACTTGCAATGAAGTGCCGGTGGGAGATTTCACTTGTGCGTAGTTGAACCATAAGGATTCGTAGCGTGCGCGTTAACTAAATTAATCCGGAACTCGGCACGATCTACGATGAACCTCCGGAGCTTCGCCCACTCATCATCATTCACTCTGTGGATATGCTGTGAATTTTTTTTTTGTCATTAGCTGACCGGCTGCACGAATGACATGTCCAGCCTCAGCATTGGGGGAAATTTCCCCTTACTGAGATTTCCATCGTAATTTGATTACTTTTGAGGATTCGGGCCCATGGCCGGAACTAACAAAGCGCGAAAAGCGCTTGCACTGAAATTGTTCTTTAAACCTTCTTTAAACAGGATGCCCGTTACACGCCATTAGCGAAGCCGATCTGCCAATAGAGCATGGCACAACGACATGGAAATTGTGAATTGTACGCCTAGGAAGATTCACGCAAGCACGGGCGTGAGCGTGCAACGTCCTTGCACGCACTATGTACACCGACATCAGGTCGTGTACCAAGCGTGACTGCGCTACGATTCCTTTTTTCCGTGCAACGGAATCATTAGGTGCATTTGACGTCGCACAACAGCTATTACTGCACCTTGAGACCCAGCTGCAACGAGATGCGCAAATTTAAACAGCTACCGGTGTACTTATTTCGCTTCTTGCTGCGATGCAGTTACTGACTGCTGTGCTATCGTACTATGCCGTTGAGTAATGTTATTCTTGATCCTTTGGGTCGAACTATCGCCTAGACGCCTAGACCACCTAGACATACTTTACAAAAATGCGATGCGTATATCTAATTTCTCGGCCCGCTTGGAATACTATTCAATAAAGGCTGTAGGACAGAGATTAGGAAGGACAACGGATAACTAGAACGTTGCAAAAGGTCTAACAAGAAGCTCACGAGTGCAGTGGGTACAACAGCGCATAAGTAACTTGAGGGGCCTCGCATTCAAGGCAACTGCGTCACGAAGGTCCCTAGGGTTGATCTGTGTTCCACGCCAGGAACTTCCGCAATCCCTGCGTATTATGGGCTGTCCGTGCACATTACAGTTCTCTCTCGCTTTTCCTTCATTTCTGCAGTCGGCAGATAAACAGTTTGTCCTTCTCGGTTCACTGCGTCACGATTTGGCTTTTGTTTATTATTATTTTTTTTACTCTGCAGACTCCTTACAAACGGTGCCTTCGCAGTGGTTACAGCCAAAATAATAGGACTGAAAGGACAAGCGATGAAGTTCTGACCACTGGTCCGGACCGCCGTCTTTGGGAGCCGCGAACAACGAGCGTCATTGGGTGACGTCAGTCTACAGCAAAGCAAGCGAAGGGGTTTACTTGTGCCTCGATAATGCGGAGAAAAAAGAACGCACGTGAACTTTCCTCTATTAAATCAGCGCATGACAGCCTCACCACGTATATACTTCGTGGACTTGAAGGCAGTCTGTAGATGTTTTGCGACAGTAGTTATCCCCTTTGTTGCCCGTTCACTACGACCCTAAATTCCTTTCGAAGACTCCGTAAAGAAATTCTCGAAGTTCTCTCGAGAGCAAGATTTGTCAGCAGTTTGGGCGAGCTATCTGTTGAGTTAAGGGGATTATAATTTCTTCTCTGGACAATCTCAAGAGAGCAGTCAGACTTATTTCGCACGGTGTGCCATATAAAGAACGTCCCTGAGCGGGCTTCATTTAAAGGTATCGCCGGCTCTACTTGGTTGGGCGGCTTTCCCCGTTGGCACAGCTGTCTTGTGCTGCAAAAGCATGATGCTGGCGGCAGACTTCTTTCTTTTCTTTTTCTTCCAGAGCCGTCGTCTACTGTTCACGCTACAACGAGATTTCGGTTACCGAGAAAGTTACCTGAATCTTGGAAAGCGGTGATCCTTCAGCATCACGCCGCCCTTTGAAAATGGAAAGCTAAAAAGATAGCGGCTATTCTTTGTTGTACTCCTCCTTTTCAGTTTTTAACATTTTTAACTTCCTTGGAAAGTTCGGTAGAACTGTCTCGATGACCTTAAACGTGGACGGCTGTTTGAAATGAGGCATCCGTCAGGAAAATTTATTTGTTTTAATCACGGGCAATGAACGAATGAATCAGAGAATGTAGATAAGGAAAGAAATCTTTTCTTCGTTTTAACTGCCGTTTTCTCCAAATGAGAAAATAAAATTCGTTACGCAACGTAGGAAGAAATATAGGTGTGCGACAAAAGGTAAATGTTCATCGGAAAATGTCCTTCCTCATAAAGCAATATTTCGGTATTGAGATGCTTGCACGAATTACGGACAAGTTGCACCTAGTGAAGAATGCAGTATGAAAAGATGTGAGTAGCAGAGCTGAATATAGCAAGCTAGAAATTACTGCTCGCGTTGTCGTGAAAGTTTCTATGAAAATGTTCGCAAACCGCCTTTCCCCACTTCGTGGCACCGGAAAGCTTTAGGAGTACCTTTGCTTTTACGCAATTTGTAATTCTTGCCGAATAAATTTGCGAGAACTCAGGCTTGATTGCAAAAGCCAAGCTGCTTCATTCGATGAGTAAGAGTGGTGATTTACTCAGAGCATGTTCGATGTAGTAATATTTCTAAGCATGGTCGTACGTAAATGCATAAAAACATCACAAAATAGCAACGGCACCTTGTTGTACCAGCAGTAAAGTCATCGTCGATTCTCGGTTCACTATGCTCCTCTTTGATCTTTCGTCGCCATCTATGTCGACCACTCAGAGTTTCCAGGATCGCAAACGCTTCTTTCGAGTATAGCGCTGGCGAAACACAGCATTACGTAATGAGCTGTGTCTTAGTGGTACGGAGACGGCAGGGCCATGGAGTAATGAAAGGAAGGCGGGCACCGGGAACTGAAGTAACGCAGGCTGAGCTAAATACCGGCTGTCTTCGCTGCGGCAAACTATTACGTTATAGCGCGAAGAAAGTACCAAGCTTTCCTTTGGCTTGAGTAACGCTTCTTGCAAATCATACGCAGTTTGGAGGGCTTCTACCATCCCTGGGGACGCTCACTTTTACCGTCCTGAAGCACAACTAACACTTTCTGATGAAATGCACGAAGCTATCGAAAATACGGTGACACATGTAACATGCGCGTACTGCCATAGTTTCCTTGGAGTGAGTATTACAACAATATGTAGAGATGACGACATAAACGGAGATCCAAAGTACATGGCACGAAACTGCAAATACAACTATAATGTAAGTCAGGGTCGAACTTCACAGTGAACAATGAAGAGAAATCGAAAGCGGCTTCACTGTCGCAAAAACTGCCTGCGAGGTGCTAATATGAGATGTTCTTGAGGACAGTATACATTGTATTATATAGGTTATTCGGAGTACCCAAATCAGGCACTTCCGCATACGAAACATAAATGTGTACAAATGATGTGCTCAGGACGTGCTCGTATAAAGTCTAAAAAACACAGGCGTTTCGTGCTTTGGTGTGCTGAATAGGTAATTGATCAAGGAAACTATGAGCAACGTTAATAAACATGGCCTTGACACATGCTCTTTACAGTTTACCTTCTCTACACACCAGGCTGCTTGCAGGAGAACAAAGTTATGATAACATTACCACACACCATAGTTGCTCGTTCCCGCTTAACTATGTTTATATTCTCTTATAATAATACTGTGGTTGTGGGCGGTAAGATAGACGCAAGAAATCAATCAAATTTTGTTGTATATAAGGTGAACGAGATGATCAGGAGAGCACCGAAATGTAGGCGGCAGATAGATAGATAGATAGATAGATAGATAGATAGATAGATAGATAGATAGATAGATAGATAGATAGATAGATAGATAGATAGATAGATAGATAGATAGATAGATAGATAGATAGATATGGTCAACGTAAGAAGATAACCAAAAATGCTCTGAATTCAAACTAGTGCGAAGTGCATGCACTCCTTCCAAGGCCGCCCACCTGGACACAGAGGAGTTCAGCCACCACTGTGCCACCTACTCGTGGAGTGATTGGCATGCCTGTATTCCGTTTGATATGTTTTGCCCCTGTGTGCTAGCCCCTAGGAGGCACTCTCTTCGCAGACGTGCGAAGACCAGCCGCTGTCTCACGTCAGAGGAAGGCAAACGTTCGGACGAAAACAAGAACAACGTCAGGATGTCACTCGGCGAATTGTTTGTTTACATACAAAGCCAGCGAAATTCCGTGTGGCGTAGCGGCCGAATCACGTCGACAGTCTGCAAACACGTCAGCCAATATAGACTCTCCTAGAAGACGGCTCAAGGAGGGTATCACGGAAGTCGTGGAAAAGCAGGTGCACCCAGCTGGCTTCCGCAATTCGTGAGTTTCTTAGTATTCTTCTTCTTTTTTTTTTAATTTCGTGTCTGTTCGTTCTTCCTTAACCTGTGCTTATTTGTGCCTTGCGAGTGAGCTTACTTGGTTCTTTTTTTCTTTTTCTTCACCTTTCTGACATCTGACGTCCTTAGAATTCCCGCTCTCCTGTGACACCTATCTATTTGGTTTTTCGCTTTATTGTGCGCCTCTAGGCTTGCCGCTTCTTGACCTGATATATGTTCTGGGCTTTTTTGTTCCCGTGTTACTGCAAATATTTGAGAAATGCCCGGAGGCCTGTCGTGCTGTTCGTCCAAAATACTTCTCTTTTTTTTAATTATTTGCACTGAGACGCTACGAGCGCCTTTCGCAACACAAATGCCGTGTTGCCTTAAAGGACTGCTTTGACACCGTCAGCTTCAAACGACAGCTTATAAACTGACATCGTTCATTTGAATGTTTGCATGTTTCATCCCTCTCTGAACTGACTTGACTCTATCCTTGTCCTCGTAAATTTTGTGCTTCGAATGTGGGTTTCAGGTGCTAAAAAAGCAATGTTGAGTTCCAAAAACCTGATCGCTGTCTCACACGTGGTTTTTCGATCCAGGCGGACTGGATCACTGGCTCATTTCTACATACCTAATGCGAGTATTAGCCATGCGCCTTTCTTCTTCCTTTCTTTCTTTCTTTCTTTCTTTCTTTCTTTCTTTCTTTCTTTCTTTCTTTCTTTCTTACGTGTAGCCCATACCCGCATATCGAGCGTGGTGCCCGCCCTTGCGCATGAAATCTAGTCTGCACCTACCATTTAAATAACTTTCATTAATTGTCTTGGAGGTTAAATGACTTTTACGTACTAAACATATACACTGATGTCTCGTCTACTTCATACAACTCTAACTTAATGTCTCATCAATTTATTATTTTTTATTATTTTGTTCTTGTAGCAACTCACATCTGTAGGTTAGATCAAAAGTGCTGAGCGAGAAACGTAATGCCGTTAGGCACCAGCACCATGAACGTTACACATATATACCTATTAGTGCAACGAAGGATGAAGGAAGCACAAGAAAATTAACCAGGACAGTGCCTAGCTTGCTGCTGTAGGCACAGAAGGCCCACAAGGATTTGTCATTTATTTAAGAGAAGGTTGTTTGTATACCACAATACCATATACAGTTTGAATATAGTTGAGTATAGGAAATGATTTATCACACAAGAGGTACCAGAGTAGCAGAATGTGGCCACTTGCGGCTTCGTAGGTCAGCGTTCTAACGGCGGAGATGTTTAGAGGCCCGCAGTTTTTTTTTATTTATTTAAATTGGCACACATGGGAATGGAGGCCCGTAGTGTCTGTCCCCTAGGCCCGTTGCTTGTGCGGAAGCATCGCCTCGCTCAACAATGTTCTGTGAGGTTGCCCGGAGGTTGTCCCGCCCGCCAACCTCGTCTCACCACTGAACGAACTCCATAAATTTACAAACTCCAAAATCTCTAGAAAATCAATTACTTTTCTGTATTTATATCCCGTATTGTTTAACACTACTGTAAATTTCGCGCTGCACGCTTGATAACAAATATTCAGCTTGCCCTTTCATTACTCTTCTTTTTTCTTTACTTTTTTTTCGCGTACTTGTCAGTTTCTTGTCAAAGCCCACGTTCCGCTGACTAGTCGTTATTCTTCGGAGGCCGTAAAACGTGACTGCGGTTCTTTGGGGCCAGCGTTCTTTGAAAGGGAAATACATATCCGCAAGCTAAGCTGCACGAAGGGTGCGTATGGGCACACAGTCCGGAAAGACTTCGAAGGAAAAGAAGTAACGATATATGCGGTTATAAAAAAAGGGCCGCTTTAAGTATTTGGGAAGACTTAGAGAACTGAGGAAGCGGAGCAAAAATATAGAAAAATTAAAACATTCATAGTGGAAAAAAAAAATGACCATCCAATGTGTGGCCTGGATTGCGGCCAGCGATATATTCTCCTACCCAGAAATGTTTCGGGAGGCGTTTCCGATTCTTAAGGAACGTCACATAGAGGGCACGGTCGATGACCATGACTGTAAACGAAATGACCCGCAGAGCTCCCGAACTATAAACCAAGCGGTGATCAAAGAGCATTTTCGATGCAAATAAGGTTCAGCAACGCTTCACTGCGCGCATTTTCGCCTTCGTTCTTTATTTCGTGTTTTGAGAAATGAATGGATGCTACGACCCCTTTTCTTCAACGCTTCCTTTAAACCTTTATATCCTCGCCGTGGTTGTGCATAGCCCGTGCGGCGGAGCTGGCATTGTATGGGATGTTTTTTCAAGCAATGTGTAGAAGATGCTCCATTATCGATGAATTGTAGAGTTGTGCGTGCCATTTCGTGTATAGCACTATAATGATAACACCACGCTCAATGCCGAAAAATGCATAGGGGATCAGATCTGTCTTTATTTTTTATTGTAGTGTGCTAATTATGACACTTATGGAATGCAAATAATGTGCATGAAAAAAACTGCGGATCCCATACATTGTGGGAATCGGTGAGATGTGAATCACTCAACGAGGATATGTGAAATGTTGGCGCCCGTGTTCTGTGCGATGTCAGTGCACGTTAAAGAACTCCGCGGGGTCGGAATTTACATATCCCTCCACTACGGCGTCTCTCATAATCATGTCGTGGTTTGGGGACGGACATCCCCAGACACCAATTAGTCAATCTGCATTAAAAACAACTCGCGCATACCCACGTACCATGGGCCGAGTGGTACGCGTGTATGAGCCACAAGTGATTGCAGTATCGTTAATCGTCACGTGCATGACGTGTACATCACGTTAGCTACGTAAAGATCAGTCATTCATATTCGTCCTACATTTGTACTCTACCTCCCAAATATTGGGGAATAAGACGACCACGAGTGAAAGAATTATTTGAGTGAGCCGCAATCAAAGCAGCATGCAAGCTAACGGCGAGCAGTGGCTGTTCACAATGCCAAAGATGAACGAACATTTCGTCTTGCAGGCATCAAACTAACCTGCAGCTTTGAACTTGTGTGGTGCCGTGTTTCGTCCAGACAAAATGGACTCATGCGCGAGCTCCTGCCCAGGAAGAAACACGGAGTAACAAAAATATGCGGTGCGACTATACAGAGACCATATTCGAATACTCCTGGCGTATTTTATTTTTTTTTTCAGTCTGTAGGACGACTGAAAAAGTAGAAGTGGAGCTACTAGCTATTGCATGCGTAACAAGCCATGAAATGGGTAATAATAGGGGCAGGTACAAAGGGTTGGAAAGAGGTTGTGCCACTGCTGAGTAAAAAATGTAGCTAGCTTATGTTTTACTTTATCATCCAATAAAGTTGGGAAGCTGGAGAGAGGTAAGAAAACGAAAGGAAAGAAAATGCACGCAGACTAACCAGAGAAAGAGGGGGGATGAATGCGGTTCTGTTTCCTGCACGGAGAAAGAAGTAAATATGATTTAAAGCTCCATATCAAGCGAGAAATATTCTAGAAAAACACAGAAACAGAGGCACAGGCCATGTAATGACCTTCCCGTTCAATAAAGAAATAGTATGCGCGAAAAAATAAACTCGTTTGCAATGGGACTGGCACGTCTTTGCATCAAGCAGTAAATTCCATTAGGCGACCCTAATCTTTGACTTAGTTGTCTGCTAGTGGCACTCGCCTCTTGGTGGTGTTGTGAGCCCTTAGTCACTTTACGTACACTCCCCGTATATCCCATGCGGAGTACCCTCTACGCTCGCGCTCCTGTATCTTGCCCTTGGTCTATTTCCGACACTTAAATACATAGAATAAGCACTCAGAATGAATGGCCTTGTCTCTGTTCATCGATCAACTGTAGAGCACTGAAATAGTGACCTACGGCAAAGCCTGCGGTCAATACCTTCGCAAACCTAAATTCGTCGCTAAATCCCTAATTCCAAGCAGCAAAGTATCCTTAGTGAGTAAATGAATGAATGAATGAATGAATGAATGAATGAATGAATGAATGAATGAATGAATGAATGATACATTTAACTGAGGGCGCGAATAACTTTCTTATATTAACCATCACATCGTTCTTTTATTTTGGTCACGGAGTATTTGGCAAAGCAAGCGAACCACACTTTTGCTGTTTGTCAGTTGCGTGCGTTGCCAAACTGCATGTGTTACCAGAGAATAGTGAATGTCACGTGTAATTACTTCAACGCGTCAGCGATGACGACAGCCTAAAGTGCGATAACTTTTTGAATTTCGCGCCGAGCGCACACAATCTCCGCTTTTGCTGGTGTGAGAACTAATGACCTGCCGGCCGCCGCGGCGTTATTGCATCCGGTGTATAACAAACTGTGGCGCGCTCGTTTGCTATACCTTCGTACATAAGGCTGATTTTCGCACGCCGCGAAAGCACTCTGTCATACGCGGTCCAACGCCAATGTCCCTTCGCCATGGTTACACGACTGCGCACGGGTAAACACCAATGAGATAAACTTTTGTTCGCTATGTTTTGTGCGTTGGTACAGGGTAATACCTCTTGCACGGGTTACTTGTTATATAAGTTCTTCGTAATTAGTGCACGCAATGTTGTGCGTTCGGTGCCACCACATTATACCGCGCTCGTGTGTAATGTGGTAAATATGAAGGGTGGCGACCTGGTCATGCCCAGGCAGGCTCATTTTCTGAGGTATTAAAAGCACAAAGGGTCTGCACGGAGTTGTTGTTGTTGTTGTTGTTGTTGTTGTTGTTGTTGTTGTTGTTGTTGTTGTTGTTGTTGTTGTTGTTGTTGTTGTTGTTGTTGTTGTTCGAAGAAAATTGTTAAAAACAATGTATTCTACAGCAACGAAGAACGTCGATGATTTCTTTTAATGATCGTACAGGGACACAATCTATTTGTAAACTTGGTGCATTCTATTATCACCGATATTTTTGCTCCATTTGGCTCCTGAATGGCGAAAATGCATTGGTAGAACAGGCGCGATCACAATGCACACTAAGCATGCTCTTATTCCGCAAGATCAAAATCGCTGTCCATAAGGGGAAAAGAGCCGGCTCTAACCGTAGCCCAGTTTCCCATTTTCACATCTAAATGAAGAACAAAGAGCAAGGACAGTAGAGGCAAGAGTGGCAATGAATATAGAATAGCACTGAACCTATGAAAATAATTAAAGAACGGCTGCGTAGCAAGTGATGGAAACCCATCCCCCCCCCCCCCCCCTTCCTAAAAAAGAAATGCACCGAAAAGCTGACCCGGGAGTGAGTCGTCATAGGTGTCCCACCACCCTTCCACCTTACAGTAAAGCATTTCTGTCATTGCCCTAGCATACAGCCGTTACTTATAGTACAAAAAACGGCCTTTCATTTTTTTTTTTTGTCTCTTTAGCGTCTAAGAATATTTTTTAGATTGCAATGTACGTTTCAACGTAGTGTCTCACTAAAGTACTTACAAGCACGCTAAAGGGGAAGAAAATAAAATAAAATAAGACGGAAGAAAAGGAAAACAGAAAAATCCTCTTTGATTTAACACTGGTAAGTCGCTCCAATGTCATATTTCTTTAAAAAAGCTCGGCATGTCTAAGCCAAGTGTAAAATTTCCTTCACGCATTTTAGGAACGATACAGCGCTCTTTCTCGAGTGGCTCTACGCTCTAGAAGAGAAAGGAATAGACGTAAGCTCTGAAGTTCGCGCATGCGTTCTCCTCAAAGGGAAAAAAAAAAGAAGAAAAAGGACATATCGCTGTTCCAACGTCCCTCTGCCTTAACGGCGTGCATTTCTATTCCCGACCCGTAGGCGCGTAGCTCAGGCAAAATGTTGCATCATATCTTACACGCGCTAGTCACTGCAGCCAAGCGGAAGTGTGGGCGCAGAAAGTTCAGCATGTGCTTTTCCACGCAAGTAACCAGGACTGAGGCACGCTACATTTCTGGCATGTTTCCAGCACAGTGAGCTAAACGGGCTTGTATAAACGCAGCACTTTCCTAGTTACGCGCGTCAGTTGCCGGAATTTCTGTACAAGCCATGCTGCTCTATGTGATGGTCCATTGCGGGCAGCCGCTCGCATGTTAGAGAGAAAGAGCTGATGAAGCACAGGCATATTCTTTCTGTGTTCTGCGGTTATCTTATGTTGCAAGAACACCCTCGACAACTGCCTGCAATGCCCTCAAGCCGGCACGTTTGCCACATCTTCGCAATATTGGGTCGCCCTCATAAACGTCGGACCCACTGAGAGAGAACTACTAACTAAAAACTAAATTAGAAGAATAAAAAGAGGCCACTAAGGAAATAGAGAATGGGTAAAACCTAGCACATAGCGGATAACGAATTATTGAGCACCTTTCAACTTTCATTGCCTTACAGCTTGCCTACTGGTACGATAAGTATATTTATGGGGTATTGTGGCCCTACACAAGTCGTCTCTGTCAAGAGTTGTATATCCAAGAACATATCATACAGGCGCAAACTACTCAATGGTAAATATGTTAAACAAATGCTGCATTTTTACTGCATTGCGACGGCAAAAAAAAAAAAAAGAACACTGAACATCATGTCGGTCAAGCCCAAGGAAACATTGGAAGGAAAAAGATTATTTCGTTGCCTTGTTCAAATTTAAAAACTAGGCAACTCAAATGTAAGTGCAGGAGTAGGTTGCAAGAGGATGCGAAAAGAAATCTGTAAGCGAAGCTCACTCATCATTCTTTAGCTGTAAAATGGCTTACAGCAATCATCGTTATCAACAATCTTTAACGCTAATCTTCGTGCCAGTTATAAAGATTTTCGAATAAGTACGTTCAACTTTATTGTCTAAAGAGAGAAAAGCACCTTGCGGCTCTTTCCTTAAGAATTGCCAGTGGGCCTCGCTAAGATGATGTACACGATATACAACATCAGCTGGCACTTTCTTTTATGTGCGAACGGTATTCTGGCGCAGGAATGCTTCGTGATTATAGGCTCCGTTTCTTCTATTTTTGCTTTCATTTTTTAGCAGATCGTGCGCCCTCTTTTTTCAGCGAATACATTACTAGTTTTCAAGTGCCTGCAATATTTCGACCGAAACCGGTTAACTTGAAGGGCACTGTATTGAAGGGCTCACTGTTAAAGGGAACACTTGCGGGCAGGGCGTGTCTGCATTTCGCTTCCTTGCCAAGCCTCTGTGGCATAATTTTGTGGCGCACAAGCTGACGTTGCAGTTAGGACTACCTTCGACACATCTATACCGTCCACAGACATTGTTTCCCCAGCACACCCGCATTTAAGACGTCAGCAGTAGAAGATGCACAAACTGGAGGGTTCCCTTTAACAGTGTACCATACTGTACATACAAACTCACGCGCCCCGACGCCGAAGGAATTTCTAGAACAAAGGTGACCACACCGACCACACTTCGTGAGTCGTAGCATATGACGCAATTGGTGCTAACGATCGGCAGCGCCGCTTGAAGTCGCTAGCATCGGGCATCTCTCGTTACATGACTGGAAGAAAAATCCTCCCATGGCGGAAAACGGTCGCATGCGAAGCAGCCAGCGAGAAAATTGCCTATACAACATTGTTTAGCATTGAGCCAGCCAAGCGTTACGAGTGCGATCGACGTTTTTGCGCCACTCGAGTAGTGTGTGCAACGTGGTCTTAACAGGCACGTTGACAAACAGCACTGTGGTGCAATGTGGTTTCTCTACACACTACTGCATGGACGTCTGTTCCGTGTCAGAGAAATACGTACTACGTACGGTGCGCTGGTGTGCATATCATGAGCGTCGTTCATTGGAGTGTTCCTATATGTTCAAGCAAAGCTGGACAAGAGCATGCCAAGTTACAGCAGTGCTTGTTGCATTGTTATAAGAACGTTTAACACAAACAGCTCCAGTTGTTGACGTTAGATAAGGAAAACGCAACAGAGGCAGACAAAAGGTTAGATGGAGCGGTTAAACTAAGAAGTTCGCGGGCATAAAGTGGAACCAACTGGCTCGGGATAGAGCAAATTGGAGATCGTTGAGAGAGGCCTTCCTCCTGCAGTGGACTTAATTATGATGATGAATCACCACCGACACCTCCACACATGACGCGATAAGTTTATTTGCACTACGCACCACTTGTGAAGGGCAGCCGTGGACAAGTGGTAACGTGCTTGCTTGGCGCATGGCAGGCCCGGGTTCGACTCCTACCTTCGGTCACTACAGCACTCTTGTCTGTACTGTTCGCCAATTGCGTTTACACTTCGATCCAAAGCTACGAAGAACGGCATATCGTTCTCTTGTTTAAGCGAAAGTGCGCTCTCATAAAATTGTCAGTTTCTATTCTTGTTGGTCCCCGATTGACATAGGCCGCAACGTCAAGTAACGTTAACATTCGAATCACCTGTGGCGCATACCCAAATTCTCCGGTTCTAGGCTTATGGCTACGAGCCACATATGATTGCATCCTTGTTAATCGTGATGTGTATGACAAGTATATCATATTAGTGATGCGAAGATTAATCATTTGCGTTCTTCGTACGTTTGCGCCCTACCATGCCAATTTTGGTGTACACCACGTCAACGAGACAGCCAGGAGAGCACCAAGGCGTAGGTGGCTAGACAGATTATATAGATACGGTCAAAGTTGCTCAAGTGTGCCAAAAAATGCTTTGCAATTAATGTATAGCAGGACGCCTTTCAACAAGCCTATCATCCTCGCGTCCACAGCCGCCATCTCATGGCACGCGCAATTTCTTGTAGTCGAAACTCAGAATAGTTAGTTTGTGCGCTTTGTGGCTGCATTATATATTTACAAGTACCTTCACGTGCTTTCTTTCTCTTAACTGCTCAATTCATTTTCATCCGATAGCGCGCGCGCGCGCGCGCGCGCGTGTGTGTGTGTGTGTGTGTGTGTGTGTGTGTGTGTGTGTGTGTGTGTGTGTGTGTGTTTCTAGCGAGAGTACTGGCATGAACTTCCGAAGAATCATCATATCGCGTGAGCGGTAGGCAGATGCGACGGCAAGGAAATAGGGTTTTCTGTGCCTTCTTTTCTGTCTAACTTGAAAGATGAGGCTAAAGTGCAGCGTGGGATGCAGTGGGTGCCCAGCACTACCGAGATTTGCGTGGGCCCCTGCTCGGTTTCATGGCTACGAGACTTTCTTGCAACCGACGTTCCCGGAGCGCATGAACACCGATATTTTGAAGGATGACGCGGGTCGCACGAGGCCAGGAAATGCGCCTACAGGATTTGACGTGGACCACAACAGAAAATTATGATCGAGTGCAAAACTGCAAGAAGCGTCAACTTGGCTCATGCCTTGTAGTTTTTTTTTTCCTGCTTGATGCTTGCCCTAGGGTCCGTCATTATAACGGGCATTATTTTCGCGCCTCTTCTTTGAAAGTTTTTATACGTCATAATGTCAGGCTGGTGCTAAAAGAATAGGCAGTTTGCTCTTCGCCGGTGCCGGATATGAGCGTATTCATTTTCTCGAGCTCGAAGACGACTGCCTCATTCAGACGAGACAATGACAGCCTTTGTAATGCATAGCCTGAGGCCTGCGCGCACTCATTTCGCACATTGTACGGCAAGATTCATCGGTCTAATTTGATGGGCCTTATCCATTGTTCAAGTATCTCGAGCTTGTTCGCTGGAGAATACATTACGTCATCATACATAACATACATCAACAAATATGCTTGCCTGTTATCAACTAGAACCTTCTCCTGCATTTTATTTTTCCCGCTACACTACCAGAAATGGAACAGGAAATCGAGAAGTTTACGGCGTGTGCGGTAAAGTTCACATCCCAGATACCCCAGTGACAAGGCGCATGTCGATTTCGCAGGAGGGAGGAGGTAAAGAAGGAAACAGAAAGGCAGGTAGGTTAACCAGAAAGACGTCCGGTTGGCTGCCATAAGCTGAGGGAAATGGGACATCGTCACACTTCACCACCGCTTCAGACGAAATGGCCACGATACTGACTTTCACTGGGTGCCTAGTCACTGCGCAATCAGAGGCAACGGTTCCGCAGATAACGCTGCTCGCACTTCGCATCAAGAAGCGAACATCGCTTTGATTCCGCTGTCAATGACAGACGCTGCAATGTAGCTTCAACACATGGCGCGCAGCCTTTCACTGGCTTAGTGGAACTAACCAAATGTCACACGTACGCTACTGTATCTGCTGGACTCTTTCTTGCGTCTCCGACCTCTATCAGGACTTCCTCGACGTGGAGCACGCTTTCTCTCCCATAACGCCCAGCTTTCTCTAAAACAATACTGCTAGAGAAGAAGGCCCGCAAAAAAAAAAAAAAAGTTATGAATGGGCAGTTTTTTGTGAATTTTTTATGTTAAGCGCGTATTTCAGCGGCGTCATAGAACAGGCAGCCAAAAAAGAGAACACCAAAAACGGCAAACATGACATCTGGCAAAAGTAACACCTATCTTCCCTTTGCATGTAGTTTCTGCGTAATGATCTGGCCACGTTCTAGGGCACACGCAAGAACGACGAAAAAAAAAAAAAGAACATTCGTGAAGCTAGTGAAACAACTGCATTCGTGAAAGGACGTTTCCTTCCAACAGGGACGGCTGGCCAATCTATGAAAGAAACGTATTCGCAGAGGCAATAAGATAAGGAAATAAACGTTGAAAAATGGAAGTAACACGCGCGATCTCTGAAATAAAAGCGAATGCACTCAAACAAGCAAAGCATAAAAAAAAAGGTTTAGCAAAAGGAAGCAGCAGCATGCTTCACTAAAAAGCAGCAGACCTTAGAACATGCCAAATTTTCAGAAAGGCCAGTCCTTTTTTGCTGCCGCAAAATTTACGGGGGCGGCCTCCATGCAGAGAAGTTTAAACATCTGCGTCTTTTCACTCTGAAAAGCTAAAACAGCTTTACAACTGCTGAGAATCATATGAAATGCACAAGATATAGCAATCCACGCAAAAAAAGGAACAGTCTGGAACACCCATAGACGGCCTCGCAAACAATGGACATGGCCAGGCAGCTCAGCTTCCTAAGATGTACATGCATGCTTGCTATCCGTTGCATAATTGGTGAGGTCCCTCCACACCCCCACGGGAAGGAAAGATCGAAAGGAGGTTCAGGAGCAGCGCAGTCTTCTTTGTGCCCCAGTTACGTGCAACGTGATGGTGTGGCATACGTACATGGGACCAGAGCACTGAAGGCGGGCGCGATAAGCAATTTCTTTTTTGCTGATGCTTGGACGAGAGAATGCAAGGAACACGTTTATTCGCGGCATCCTGCATTTTATGACCTGGCTGGGCAAACTGCCTGAACCGGAACATGCAGTCTTTTTATGACATAACTGCCTACGTGGGAAAAGCAGAGGGGATATTGGAGATATATCGAGATACAAAATGTGTGCGATATATCGTATACTCAGCTACTACAAAAGGGGAGTGGGTTGCTTGTTGGACGCTGGCCACAATTCTAGTCATTCAAAGGCTGCAGGAAATAAGAGGTTATGTTGAGAGCATCGATTCCTGCTACATAACTTCGGATTACTAGGCTTCCAGAATTATTCTAGCCGTACTGAAGAAAGCCTCATGGCTGAAGTCGAGAGTTTGGGGGAAGCCCTTCTGGTTGTGGTGGTGCATATTTGAAAGGAAAAGATTCGGACCCCGGACACAATGGGTTATAAAATGTACTAACACCTCGGCTCCCCCACGGGAGCCTTGTTCACCACATGAACGAGGCTCCCGTAGGAGAGCCGTAACGTTAATATATTTCATAAGCATTATTGGTTGGTGTCCGGATCTTTTCCTTTCAAAGGCTAGTGGAAACAAAGCTCCGGGTGCTACTGCGCGAACATCAATACTAAGTTGAATGAGAGTATTTGCTCTAAATGATTAAAAGTGTTGGTAACATTCTTTTTTTTTTTTTCACAGTGACGCCACTATTGAGGGCTTGCAGAGGATCGTGCATGTTTATTGGTCGAGGAGCGGGCACTGAATGCGCAGGAAAGTGTGCACGATTGCAAAGATTTCTTTCGCATAGACAGCTTTAGGAAATTAAAACATCAAGTATTTCTGATGCGTACCAGGACACGTTACGGCTCGCCGTCAGATATACTATGCCACGACCACACGTTGACTGACCCAAGATGGCACTGCGGTATCAAGCGTCACGTGCACATGAAGCACTACACTACACATGCGGTGGTGCTGTTCAGAGTGCGACGGCCTAACACGGACAACAAGGACCAAGTGAACGGTACGTGCATGTGTGTTTTCCCGATTACCTTACCCGATCTCGGGATTACTCTGAAGTGTCACAAACGGGCTAGTGTGCTTCTAATGCAACGATCTTACAACAAACAACGTCAAACAAAAGCATATTCTAATGTTTGTCGTCTCATCAGAATTCACTACACTAGAGGGCTGCTAAGCGCTCCTTAATTCGGCCGGAATGCCAAAATTTCCAATTTTCGGCCAAATGCGAATATGTTGAAGTTTGAGGTGCAATTTCGCCCATGTGTGGGAGGTGCAGGTAAACAATGCACCCCTTTTTTTTTTCCAATGTCTTAAACGGTATTTCATCTTAGGCCGCTAGCATCGTTTTATCATTACGTCCACCTATATACCATTGTCATCCCCCTTATTCGCGGGCGCACATATAAAAACGTGATGCACGCACGCGCACACTCCCACCGAAGGAATTGATGAATAAAGAAAGGATCAGGTAAACGAAAAATGCGGTGAACCCATCGAAATGTAGGGGCTTTTTACACTAACCAATGTTGCGTGGCAAAGCGCCGTTATTGCATATTTCGAGTTGAAATCCGAAAGACCAAAAAAGGAATAAAGCACGTCGTTAAGACCCTAGTCATACCTAGAATACGTATTACCGGAAAGTGCAGCTTGTATTCTCCGAACGCGATGTACCGGGAAACATTTCGCACGCAATCTAGTCTTCCGCGTGCACATACAGGGAGCCACGCATAAAGGTGGTCGCTGCGATTTTTTTTTTTTTTTTGCCCTTGGTTCGCAGCACGCAATAATTTCCATTCTTGCCGTAAACAAAGCTTAGCTCGCTCGCCTTCAGTTGCAAAGCAATGAAGTTATGGGAACAAGAGCGCTTATTCGGTTGCCCGCGAAAAAAAGAAATCAATAACAGATAAAACCCCTCCGGTAAACTTTATGAACGCCGCGACTGCGGCTTTTCGCCGTTATTGCTTTCTCGAGGGAAAACGTTTCTGTGCCTGTTTTCCCGCCATTTTTGCCGCATTTGCTCGTTCGCGCCTGAGCGCAAACGAGCGCATTATCACCGCAACGCAGCCCGCAACTTATTTAGCACATTTTCGGTCCCTCCGGCACGGCGGCAGTGCGCATTTGCGAAATTGAATGCTAACGTATGCGCTCGGGTGAATCACGTGTCTTTCGTTGTTTGCTACCTTTATATAGAGCTTGGCGATAAAGAAAAAGAAAGAGTATTACAAGTTTGTTTTGGTGCCCGACATTGAGGATAAGGTAGGTTGACTTAGAAATGAAATATTTTTATATTTTGTTGCATACGTTCCATAGGCGACGGTTAGGAGCTTAAGTCACGCAAGTAGCGGGGTATAGTACAATCTGCCGTTATTTACTTTATTCAAGAATTACCCCCCGTTGCCTGAAGGCGTTATAGCAGAGGGGTTACAGAGGATGGGGGGGGAGCAAACCTTCACTCCTACAGCACACTCGCTTTTCACTAAGCCGATTCCACTGCGCAATAGTTTTCACAAAAAGGGAGCTTGCGAACAAGTTAGTCCTGGCACACTATATTCGCGGATTTTGCTGGAATGGTTATTACACCTAGGAACGTACTGCGGTTGTTTGAGATAATACCAGTCTTATTATGAGATATGAGAAATACAAGCTTAAAACACGTCTTTTTCCATTGAGAGGACTCCGTATTTCGAGCGCGGTGCCTTGCAGTGCAGCTATTTTCGGTCTGCGGCACTTTCCGAGAGCGTTATTACTGCGTAGTAAAATGCGACTTCGAGGCGTAATTTCGAGCGTCAGATGAGATATTATTTGTGGAATATACTGGGTGGCAAGTCTACGTTTCATCGACAAGCGTAGTGCGCCGCGCTATGACAGTTGATCGCCAGAACTTGCCACTACGCCTTGTTCGCATGCAAATAAGCTACGAATCTCCGATGCCTTCCAAAAATAATTAAGTCACATTTTTGAATAGGTATAGAAGCCTTGTTGTAACATATAACTGCATGACGCAAATGATACGTCATTCTTTAGCAGGAACACATTATGCCCTGGCAGTCAACACGAGCATTCGGACGTTTAATACACGTATGTAGTAGAGTCCGTTATCAAGATAAGTGTAAAACAGCGTTTAGCTTTTGAATGAATGAATGAGTAAGAGTAAATAAGTAACCCCGCCTGTCGCGTGATGTGAGTAAAAAAAAAAAAAATCCACGCATATCCACGGAGTGAATGATGATGAGTGGGCGAAGCTCCGGATGTTCATCGTAGATCGTGCCGAGTTCCGGATTAATTTAGTTCACGCGCACGCTAAGAATCCTTATGGTTCAACTACGCACAAGTGAAATCTCCCACCGGCACTTCATTGCAAGTGAAGATCCAGTGCATATATATATATATATATATATATATATATATATATATATATATATATATATATATATATATATATATATAATATGGGTTGCCGGTGAACGGTTCTCCAGCGCGAGCAGTCGGTATTTTTCAATCAAGAAACTTGCTAGAAGACGCTGCCTGCGTCAACGTTGTCTCTCGCGGGTGAGGGCGCGTTCTCCTTCTTTGCGAGCTGGTAGCGCGTTCATCGAAGAAAGACCGTTTCCATAGTCAACGCGCGCCTTTCGCTCTCTCTCTCTCTCTCTCTCACAAGACAGCAGATGGAAGAGTGAGAGAGCTCGCGCGCCGGGAGGCACGCGCAGAGGGCGAGCGCGAGCGTGCCTACGACGCGACAACGAAACAGCGAGCGCCGCAGCGCCATCTATTGATCAATTCACGTACTAGCGAAGCAGCACCGCAGCGCCATCTCGTGATCATTCTGAGATCATTCAAGAGCGAGCGCATTCAAGAGCGAGCACGACACCTAGCGGTCTCGTGCGCCATGCGCTCCCATACTACGCGTTCCCATACATCTGAATAAAGCGAATGAAGCCATCTAGTGAGCACTTCACGAACTAGACGAGGTGGCTACGAGGGACAACAGAGGATGGAACGACCCACGGCGTAAGGAGCTTCGCCCCTAAAAAAAAGGTGGGGGGTGTAGCGAAAGAACGTAAAATCGAAGAACAAAGGCATCGAAAATGGGTGCGATATTTTTAATTGCGGAGCGACAGGATACAGCTGAGATAGATATCGTGCATGTTGAGTTACGTGATAAGTAGTACGTTTCGGACTGTGTCACACATAATTTGTGCGGAATGTGAGAAAAACTTTCAAGAGCTACAATGCTTTACGTATCCTTAGCATTTACATGCAAGGAAGATAGTTATATTCAGACGTAAGTGCATTTTGTTCGCCTAAGTTCGCCGGGGAGGGGGGCCTTTACAAAGCCGTGCGATCATGCAATTCGCCTTGTACGAGTGAGTGCATTTGTATCGATCGCTCCCTGGAATGAAGGTACAGGGGAACCTGCAAAATGAGTCAAACTTGCATTCGCTGTCGTTCTTTTTTTTTTTTTTTTTGTACTTGCCGCGCTGCTTCACTCATATCCCGCCTTTCTTCGTATGGAAGCACTTGTTCTGTAATCGACTTCCGGAAGCGCGCACCACCTCGCAATGCCGATTGTCTCGCCAAGATTTCGGGCCTCCTGGTGGCCCATTATTCTGCGGAAAAGAAAGAAGCTTTTCGAGGCGACGAGGCGACCAGCATCTTTTCACGTCGAATTTCAGTTTACCTCAGCGCCAAGGAAGCACGTCGTACTTGACGATCTTTGCGAAGTCAGAAAAAAATATCCACAGACCCTACCCCGCGGAAAAAAAAAAAGAAATGGATGAAAACGAACCTCTTCTTGTCCGTCCCATTACCTACCGCAGATAGATAGATAGATAGATAGATAGATAGATAGATAGATAGATAGATAGATAGATAGATAGATAGATAGATAGATAGATAGATAGATAGATAGATAGATAGATAGATAGATAGATACTATCAAAGCGACTTAACTTCGCCAGGAAATGCTCCGCATTGAAGAATGCCCCGTTTCGGACGAGAAAACGAACACAACACTAGTAGTGCGCCTATAAGTATAGCCATATTTCTTGACTCTCTATTTGTAGGCTGGGCCAGCTAAGCTACTGCACACAATAATTGGTTCGATTTATTTCTTTTCAAAATTTGTTTTAAAGAACCCCGTATGCAAAGACGGTGCACTAAAGTCATCAGCAGCTTCTATTTAAAAGAAAAAAAGCACAGGATCCTTCTCCTATAGCACCAAAACAGAAGATTGGTCGATTCTTGCAAACACGTGATAAACGTAAGCAAACCTTCTGCCCAGAACAGGTTATAATTTATTCATTGTCCGGAACCTATTTCGAAAGAGGAAGCATAGCTTTTAAGCGTATCGCTCCAGTATTGGCAATTACACTGATTAACTTCCGCGTGCGCTCAGCTAATTGAATGTCTGAAGCAGTCCCTCCCGTGCAACTTTAGTTTTCGTTATAAAATGTGGATATGCCAAAGTTTACCGCAAGTCTGAGATATATAATACAGCTAATGATTTGATTGATTTCTGTGTCTTTACGTCCCAAAACCGGATATGCTGTAGTGTAGGGCTCTGGAAATTTACACCACCTGGGGGCCTTTAACGCGCACGCACTGTCATCGCACAGTACGCGGGCCTCAATCGCCGCCATCGAAATGTAGCCGCTGCGGCCGGGATTCGACCCCGCGACCTTCGGACGAGCAGCCGAGTGCCATAGCCGCTAGACCACTGTCGTGAGACATAAATTCAAGGGTTCCAACTATAATGTATAAAATATAGAGGTTTATTTATGCCTTCCGTACTATTAGCCACGCTTTTCATTCCATCGCGCTCATGCCATGAAACGCTCGCAAGCTGCTACAGCGCTTAATTATCGGCAAGCCCACTAAGGAGATACGGTTTCATTTCTGTCATCATATCACATCCTTAGACGTGTCACATCCTCCGATGTGCTCGAACTCTGAGGAGTCCGAGTGCATCGTACCACATCGCCACTTTTAGCCATCGCCCGCTTTTTGCGGGAAACTGGCAAGCTGTGCATATCTTTGCATGTTGAGCTTAGTCCTCAAAATTTCTTGCAGATTCTAGGCTGCAGAACAGAGTGGAAAGCCACAAAGGAACTACCGGAAGGGAGTTGGCAGATGAATCTGAGTAATGCATGATGAATGGTAAGAAAAGAAAGGAGAAGGGGGAAGAAGGGGAGGGGGGAGGGGGAGACATCAGAATCGACTCTGCATTCAACGAGAAAAATCACCTAGAATACGCGCTCTGCTAAATTGTTGAAAAGGGTTGTAGGCGAGACCTTTGCTCAACTTTGCTGAAGTTCCTTTTCTCCACCTCTATGTAACAATAATCTTATAATCTTCGAAAAGTGCTCACTCAGGTTTCATTTAGGTTTCATTTAACGCATCCGTGGCGTATTAGCAATTCAGGAAATCGACAAAGGATGTTCCCAAACTTAATGTCACATGCCCTGATATGTGGTGCTGAGCACAGTTGGTAAGGTAAAGCTAAGGTAAATTCGGTGCTTCACTCAGGAAGAGTACCATCGTCTTCTCAGATCACTCTGAAAAGCTTTTACTGTAGGCACAAAAGTCGTTTGCTTTTATACACCTTGAGCACTCTCAAAGACCTGTGTTTCTTGCTGTGGATATCTTCGGTTGTCGTTTGTTGCGTCACTGCATAATCATTTAGGAAAGCGGGCTTCCGTACGTTGCAGGACTAGTAAAAGCGGAATCGCTGGACAGTGCTCGAACCAGCAAGTGTCAGCTATCCAGCAAGACAGGAGCAGCGGCAGCATAAAATTCGGAGGAGGAAACTTATGCCTTCGAAATGAAGCCATTAGTTAACCGCATGAACAGCAAAGCTCAGTTTTCCAGTTTATTCAGTTACTCTCAGTTAGAGGCCATCAGTTAACCACTTGAACAGCACAGTTCAGTTGTTCAGTTACCTTCAGTTATCAGAGAGAGAAAAAAAATCAGTTTTTCTCAATAATCTGGTTCACTATCGGCCGGCGTCTCTCTCATCGAATTAACTGCATGTTATGTGGCAACCATATAGACTGCAACCAGCAAACAAAAAATAAAAAGCAAAAGTCAGCTAAAACTAACTGATTGCTTCCACCGTTCAGAGCACATTATTCGAGCATTTGGCGGTGGGCCCAACATTCCAATGGAGAAAAAATTCCGCGCGGTCGTTACCATCACCAGGGTGCAGCCACGCACGAATGAAAAAGAGCTAGCTCGTTTATAAGGTACCGATAGTACGCGCTTCCGGCATAAGCCAACTTCCGGTGCGACGATCGAAGGGAACGTATCTTTTTAATGTTCGGCCCTTTCGCGCGGTCCCCCTTCTGCAACCCACGAATTTCATCGCTGAATCAATTGCTGCGAGCTCTATACTTATTACTTTATTGTTGCTCCTAAGGTCGCAATTTTTCAGGACCTTTACCACAATGAGGCTGCAAGAGCGGGTAAAGAGAGGGAGAGAAAGAAAAAGAAGGAATGAGATACCGCAAAACACCGAGAAACCGAAACCTCGCTGATATTCCCGACCATTTGTTACAGAAATGATCATGAACTCTCTTTCAATCGACACAGTGAGATAGCACTACCTCGTAGCAAAGACTTATATGAAGAAAAAAAAATAAGTACCTTGAACAGCTACTTCATGAGCTAAGAGGGGGAAAAAAAGAAAAGGTTATTTGCGGTAAACCGCATCGAAAGAAGCCAATAAAGTGACCTAATAACAAGGAGAACGTTGGTGTAAGCCTTAGTGTTAGATGTTTCATGGATCTCACCCACCATTTACCACACGCTGCTATACAGGGTGTTTTTTTTTTAGTTGCAACACATTTTTAAGATTAGAAAAACATAAATCGCGGGAATGTCTTGTGCACCATTCGAGTATACGGATTGGCGGCCTCTAGATACAGAACAATTGCCAGACTTGTATGCATAATTAGCGAAATTACGCTAATTAACTTTTTAATTATTAGTAATGGGTGGCTACAGCAAATGAGTACTTTGGAGCCCGTCCTCAACACTACCTATCCCAACGATCAAATTTTGAATAGCGGAGTGCATGTCGGCGCTACGCTAACAATTAGTTCCCCGTGGCAGGCTCCTTGAAACCGAAAATGAACGGGAAAAGAGCGTCTGTGACGTCGATGTCGCCGCCCCCACGGCTTTCGTCACTCGCCACTCGCCCGTGGTCACCGCCGCTCCGGCCGCGCAAGCAGCTTGCGTTATCTCCTTGCTATCTGCGGTGTTGGGCGCCGCGGGCGAGTGACGAAGTACGGGGAGGCGGCGACACCGACGTCACAGACGCTCTTTTTCCGTCCATTTTCGGTTTCAAGGAGCCTGCCACGGGGAACTAATTGTTCGCGTAGCCCCGACATGCACTCCGCTATTCAAAATTTGATCGTTGGGATAGGTAGTGTCGAGTTCGGGCTCCAAAGTACTCATTTGCTGTAGCCACCAATTATTAACAATTAAAAAGTTAATTAGCGCAGTTTCGCTAAATATGCATACAAGTCTGGCAATTGTTCTGTATCTAGAGGCCGCCAATCCGTATACTCGAATGGTACACAGGACATTCCCGCGATTTATGTTTTTCTAGTTTTAAAAATGTGTTGCAACTAAAAAAAAACACCCTGTATATAAACGTCGTACGCCGTAAAATAACAATCCACCGTCTTTGAGCGGCTTTTATGTGTGTTGAGCGCACATTTTTGCTGTCGTGCCTTTGTTTTATCGCCGTGCCACACGTGCTCACACGCTAAATTAAGCCAAGGCAGGATGTCTTTATCGGGTATAGTCTCATAAGCCTCTTAGCGCCACGAGAGTCGAAAAGAAAAAAAAATTCCGGACTCTTTCTCGTCAGATGTTGCAGCCGTCTTAAGCCTGAGGTATTAGAAACCTATAATCGCCTGCAGTTAGGAGGGCATGTTTTCAAGGCAGCATAGTTGAAAATAAAAGAATAAGAAGGAACCAAATAATGCTTGCTATGAGTATACAATGATATGCTCACGCTGAAATTATTTTTGACATATCGATTGGCTACTCCCACACGTCCCATAGGACCCTAGAACATTATCATTTATGAAAGGGACGTTCCTGTACCTTTTTTTTTTTATTGAAGTAGTGAACAGGA